>JADGIP010000202.1:0-28895 GCA_016618355.2 Astraeus odoratus | reverse complement strand
CGTATCTGCACAACGGAAATCGCTTTGGATATGTGACGGCATCCCGGTAAGACCAGGCACACTTCCCTGGCACGGCAAAGCGATCCCCGTTGTGGTGAATGTCCTGATGGCGTCGTAAAGCGATAGCCGTGAATGCCGGATAGCAGCACCGGTCACCACACGCAGAACCCACTACCTGGGACCCTTCGGCCAGAGAGCCGACATTGCCTTACCCTCACATTGCCAGCCTGTCGCTGGCTTTTTTATTTTCAGGCCCCGGGAACCATCATCGACACGCCTACTTGTTAAATCGTCCCGAGGGCCTGAACCAACTACACACGGAATAAATATGTCTGAGACCTTCACTATCGTAGGCGTTGGTCTTACATCGTCATCAGTCGGTGTAACCTTTGCCACGCTGTTTCCGGAGGCGACTCCAGCAGTGATGCTCGGATCACTCGCCGGAACGGCGCTATACGTTCTGACCTCAGATCCCCATCAACTCTGGAAGCAGGCTATCTTTGCGCTGATATCGTTTATCAGTGGCGTGTTCTTCTCCGTACCCATGGCGAAAATCATGGCCGGAATCATCAACACGCCGTTAAGCCTGATGAAGCCACCGGCCAGCATTGAGGTATCGCCAGCTGTTGGTGCAATTGTCACTGCTTCCATTTCCGTGGCAGTCCTGCTGCGTATTCTCCGCAAATCCAAAAGCGGGAAGATGCCGGGGCTGGGGGAGGAAGATAAATGACATGGCAGCTTCTTCTGATGGATGCAAACGCCATTGTTTGCCTGTTAATCATGGTCAGGCTGATGTTTTTCCGGAAAGAGGGAAAGCGTCATCGCCTTAGTGTCGCGGTGCTGGCCTACCTGGTCATCCTTGCCGCCGGATTCAACGCCTTCAACATTCTGCTCGGCCATTACGTACAGGTTAACCTCGGCGATCTGCTGCTTAACTCCGTCATCTGCATGGCGGTGTGGCTGGCGCGCGGTAACCTGGCGAAGGTCGTTATAACGGAGTAGTCCATGCAAACCAGCGAAAAGGGCATTGCCCTAATCAAAGAATTCGAAGGCTGTAGACTCACCGCCTACCAGGACAGCGTGGGCGTATGGACGATCGGCTATGGCTGGACTCAACCTGTCGATGGCAAACCAATCCGCGCCGGGATGACTATCAAGCAGGAAACGGCAGAGCGCCTGCTGAAGACTGGGCTGGTCAGCTATGAAAGTGACGTGTCACGACTGGTTAAAGTCGGTCTGACTCAGGGGCAATTTGATGCCCTGGTGTCGTTCACGTACAACCTCGGCGCCCGGTCATTGTCGACATCGACTCTCCTGCAAAAACTCAACGCCGGTGATTACGCTGGCGCTGCTGATGAGTTCATGCGCTGGAATAAAGCTGGCGGCAAAGTCCTGAATGGGCTAACCCGTCGGCGTGAGGCGGAGCGCGCTCTGTTCCTGTCGTGATTGGCGCGCTGCTAAGGCGTTACTGGTTGCAGTTGCTGGTGGTGGCGGTAATCGGCGTGCTGGTGTTCTTCGTGAACCACTACCGCGACAACGCCATCTCCTACAAAGATCAGCGCGATAAAGCCACTGAGAAACTCAGCCTGGCGAACGCCACCATCAAAGATATGCAGACCCGCCAGCGTGATGTCGCTGCACTGGATGCCAAATACACCGGAGAACTGGCTGATGCGAAAGAAACCATTGAGCGTCTGCATAGCGATGTCATTGCTGGCCGTAAGCGGCTGCAGCTCAACGCAAACTGTCCCGCGAACGGAACGGCCAGCACCGGCGGCCTGGGCGATGCTTCCGGCCCCCGACTTACTGACTCCGCTGAACGGGATTATTTCACCCTCAGAGAGCGAATCGTCACAGTGACGAAGCAGGTCGGATATTTGCAGGACTACGTCAAAGATCAGTGTTTGAAATAAAAATATTTTCGAGTGTTCATGTCTATCAATGGCTATTCAAACGTACTCATAGCTATTAATTGGCTAGCTATATCTAATTGAAATTTAATGATTTACTCAAGCCTCGCATCCGTGAGGCTTTTTATTTTGCGGTGACAACCCGCACTAAGAACTGCCGACCGAATCGGTAGAGCATATGCCTGCGATAAATGCCAGATCCTGATTGGTTATCGCATGTTCGATGCAAATAAAACACACCGAACCCTAACCTGTGAAATGAGCCTTTGGAGACGTCAGTTTAATGCTGGCGAGCTTTCGGTGGGCTGGCGTTTCAATTCGGCAAAGGTTCATCTCAAAGAGTAGGTAAACGCTATGACATATCCAACTGTGATCGTGAATGGTGTCTCTGTCCGTGTGGACGAGAAGGGGCGATATAGCCTGAATGACCTTCATGCCGCCGCTGTCCTGAAAGGCGAGGCTACTGAGTCACAAAAGCCTGGCAAGTTCATTCGTAATGCATCAGTAAAGCGTTTCGTTCAGGCGCTGGTAGGCAAAGGACAAAAATGTCCTATGGAAGATAACCAGGCACTTAGAGTAATTCGCGGTGGTGATGAGCCTGGCGTATGGGCTGCAGAGCTACTCGCTATTCGATATGCCGCCTGGATTAAGCCGGAGTTTGAAATCCGCGTTTATGAAACATTCCGCGAGGCTGTGCTCAACGGTCTTAGTAATATGAACCGACTTAACAGACTTGACCTGCTGATCGCCAATGAGGCCAAAGAGGTCAGCGCATGTGCCCGGGCAATGAATAAGTGGGGAGTCGGTGGTCGTAAGAAGCTTCTAAATTGCGCTCGTGAGCGGATCGTCAGCCAGATGGACCCTGACATGATCACGCTGATGGAAGCGAAAGCAGGGTAGCCAACGCAGAATTGCGTCGGCAAATAGCGGCATTACAGGAGCCCTTCACTGAGGGGCTTCGATAATGACAACCACAAGGAATCGACATGGCGACCAAAAAGAAAACGGGCCGCCCTTCTGACTATTTACCAGAGGTGGCAGCTGATATATGCGCAAAGCTAGCCGAAGGTGAAAGCCTACGCACTGTATGCTCCCGCCCAGGAATGCCTGGCAAGGCAACAGTATTTCGTTGGCTAAAAGAACATGAAGAGTTTCGAGACCAATACGCAAAAGCCACTGACACGAGAGCGGACTCCATTTTCGAGGAGATGCTGGAGCTTGCTGATGATGTGAAAGAGGACGGCGCGGCGGTTGCTAAAGCTCGCCTTCAGATAGACACGCGGAAGTGGGTGCTTTCTCGAATGGCACCAAAGAAATATGGCGATAAGGTCGTGAATGAGCTTGTCGGCAAGGACGGCGGACCTATCCAGCAATCACATTCCGTAGCCGTAGACGAAAAGGCGCTTAACAGCATATTGAGCAAACTATGAGCCAAATACTCGAATGGGAAGATTTGAGCGAAGCAGAACGCCAAGCCATCAAAGTCCTGTCCGAGCGCTCATTTCTGGCCTTTAACCGCATATTCTTTCAGTTGTTGCAGGGTGAGAAGTGGTCAGTTAACTGGCATCACCGATACATTGCTCAGGTGATTGAGGATATCGTTGCCGGCAAACGCCGTAATGTGGTCTTCAACGTTCCTCCAGGCAGTGGGAAAACAGAGATGTTAAGCATCCATGCGCCAGTGTGGACAATGCTGAACTGCCAGAAGGTAAGAAACCTCAACATCTCCTTCAGCGATACGCTGACAAAGCGTAACAGCCGCAGAAGCCGAGAAATCATCACGTCAGCTGAGTTTCAGACGCTATGGCCTCACTCGCTGGGCGTTAATCAGGCTGACGAATGGCAGTTGTTGAACGATGACGGAAAGGTTAAAGCCGAAGTAGTAAGCCGTGCGGCAAGTGGTCAGATTACCGGATCGCGTGGCGGTTATCAGATGCCAGGCTTTTCAGGTTGGATAAACCTTGATGACTTCGACAAGCCTCTTGATGTTTTCTCAGAGGTGAAGCGCAAAAAGGCACAGCAGACATTAACCAACACAATTCGCTCTCGTCGTGCCAATAAGTCAAAAGAGAACCCGACGCCTATAGTCGCCATTCAGCAGCGGCTGCACACAGACGACAGCAGTGCATTCATGCTGTCCGGCGCAATGGGTATCGACTTCGAGCACGTCATCATCCCTGCGCTCATTGATGAAGCCTATATCGAATCTTTACCCGAATGGCTTCAGGAGCATTGCTGGAATGACGTCAAAGACAGCGAGAAGATGCGAGGCTACTGGTCATACTGGCCTGCCAACGAATATGTAGGCGACCTTTGTCGCCAGTGGGACACGGACGAATACACCTTCATGTCTCAGGGCATGCAGAAGCCTATCAAGCTAGGCGGCAACGTGTTTGATGGTTCATGGTGGCAGACATACGGACCTGACGGAGATAAACCGGAGCCTGAACGCTTCGAATACCGTTTCACTACCGCGGACACAGCACAGAAGACTGCTAACCATAACGACTGGTCTGTGTTATGCGAGTGGGGCGTTTACAAAGACGACCTCTATCTAATCCACATGGAGCGCGGAAAGTGGAAGGCACCAGAACTAGAAACAAACTTCAAAGCGTTTATCTCTCAGGCGTGGCGTAAGAATCGGGAAGCGGGAACGCTGAGAAAAATCTACGTTGAAGATAAATCCAGTGGCACAGCTCTTATTCAGAACCTTGAGAAGAAGCTTCCAATCAAGATAACCGCTCTTCAGCGAAACAAAGACAAAGTTACCCGGGCAATGGACGTTTTGCCGGTGGTCAAAGCTCAGCGTGTCTATCTGCCTGCTGACGCTTCATTCTCCTCAGAGTTTATCGCTGAGCACAGTGCTTTCACCTACGACGACACTCACGACCACGACGACATCGTGGATAACCTTATCGACGCCGTGACTGAGGAATTACTCCTTGGCAGTGATGCCCTACGCAGACTCAAGGCGCTTGCAAGCTGAGAACTCACATGGCTAAACGCAACAACAGGCAGCAAAAGAAAATCGACAAGATGATGAACATGGACAGCTATCAAAACGTGTTCATGAACATCGGAACAGGTGGCGACAGGTCAGCCTATAGCCGCATCCGTACAGCGCACCTGCTTACCAGAGCAACGCTTGACAGCATCTATCTCGGTGACGGGTTAGGTCGTCGGATCATCGACGTAGTAGCAGACGAAATGTTTCGTGCTGGCTTCACCGTAGACGGCGCAAACAATGAGCCTGAGATTATGTCTCGCTGGGATGAGCTGAACCTCACGCAGCAGTTTACGGATGCCGTAGCATGGGCTCGCTTATATGGCGGTTCGTTGATGCTATTCGGCGTTAATGATGGCGGAGACCTTCAGTCACCAATTGGCGAAGGTGAGCTTGAGTTTGTCCGTGTGTACGACCGCTATCAGGTTCAGCCTTTCCTGCGAGACACCAACCCAGAAAGCGCGACGTACAGTGAAATCACTCAGTACCAAATCAACCCTATCTCTGGAACGCCTTACTACGTTCACGCCAGCAGATGCCATGTGTTCGACGGCGAGCGACTACCAAACCAGATTCGCCATCAGAATCAGGGGTGGGGCGCTTCATGCTTGCAGGGTGTTTATCAGGCACTCACTGATTACGGCATGAGCCACGCACACGCTACAAGCCTGCTTGAGCGCAAACAGCAGGGCGTCTGGTCTGCTGCTGACCTGGCTGACCTGTGCAAAGACGGTGAAGGTCGAGATGCTGTGCAGGCTCGTCTCAATATGGTCGACATGACGCGCAGCAACGGCAACACCATCGGGGTGGACGCGAACACAGAGAAGTACGAGCTTCTTAATGGCTCTCTGGAGGGCGTAGTCGATGTACAGGACCGCAAGCAGTTACGCATATCAGCGCTGACGGGCATCGATGAGCAAATTCTGTTCACCAAAACGCCATCTGGTCAGGGGGCGGATAAAACCACCGTTCCTGAGTCATGGAAGCAGCTGATTGGACGCAAGCAGAAGGATGAGGCTAGACCTGCAATAGAAAAGGCGCTCAACTTCCTCACGACTGATAAAACCTGGACGATTAAGTTCAATCCTCTCTCAGTGCCAACAGAGAAAGAGCAGGCGGAAACAGCTAATCAGTGGTCACAGGCTGATGAACGTTATTCGCAGCTTGGATGGGTTAGCAACGATGAAGGTGTCGCCACACTGAAAAAACGTGGAGGCTACGTCTATCCGGAGATGAGCAATGGCTAAAGTCTGGCTTCATCCATACGGCATAGAACGTGACTACACCAACGCGCTTGTAAAGGCTACCAGGCAGTTCAACAAAGAAATCAACTCAGCATATGGCGATATCCGCTTCGACGGCTGGCAGGACGATATGTCGGCAGTGCTGGCCTATCTACGCAACGCTGGCAACCGCATCTTTCAGCCAGTAATTGAACGACTGCCGACATTCTTTGCGCTAACGAGTCAGTTTAACGACAAACAATGGCGGTTGGTTGTGAAGGGTGGAACTGGCTATGACATCCCGCCATCTCAGGCTGTAATTGCCGGCCAGACAACTGCTCCAGTCTCATCTGGTGTTCTTGGTGTTGATGCTTATCGCGCAGAGCCATGGCTGAGAGAGATGCAGGAGTTATGGGTATCAGAGAACACCAGGCTGATTAAATCCATCCCTGCTGACGAACTGGCGGACATGGAAGGCATCATCCAGCGCGGCGTAATGAATGGCTCAAGTGCTGACACCATCAGGAAGCAGATTCAGGAGCGCTATGGCGTCACTGAAAGACGCGCAAAGCTGATCGCAGTTGACCAGATAGGCAAGGCTAATTCAGCGCTCACAAAGCAGCGTCAGGCCGATGCCGGGGTAACTGGCTACAAATGGCGAGGCGTACTTGATGAACGCGAGAGGTCAGAGCACAGAGCGCGAGAGGGAAATTCCTACCAGTGGAGCAATCCACCCCCTGATGGACATCCCGGGCAACCTGTTCGGTGTCGATGTTACGCAGAGCCCGACTGGTCTGGTTCAGTTTTCGATATCGGCGAATAAATAAGGCAAAACATGAAAACAGTATCTCGCTTCGATGTGGGAGAGCTTCGTGCGTCCGTAAACGAGGATGGATATCTGGAGGACGTGCCGGTAGTGGGTCGCGTTGGCATCCAGTTATATCGAAACCCAGATGGCTCAGTGCGTCGTGAATTACGCCCACCTGAAGAAGTATTCAACGCTGACTCACTGGCTAGCTTCAAAGGAAAGCCAATCACTATCGGTCACCCTGGGGCGGTTAATTCCCGCAACGCTAAAAAGCACATGGTCGGAACCATGCTTGAGCCAGGCAGAGAGGATGGTGAAAACGTCAAAGTGCCCATCATGGTGTATGACGAGAGTGCCATTAACTCAGCAACTAGCGGCAGGACAAAGCAACTATCCCTCGGCTACCGACTCGACCTAGATGAGACTCCAGGCGAATGGAATGGTCAGCCCTATGACGCCGTTCAGCGAAACATCCGCATCAATCATCTCGCCCTCGTATCTAAAGCCCGGGCCGGTGATGTAGCAACACTGAATCTCGACGGTGATGAAGAAATCACCTTAGACGATGACGACAACCAACCAAAAGGTAAAACAATGCAGAAATTGCGACTCGACAACGGGCTTGAGTACGATGCTTCTCCTGAAGTCGTCGTGGCGTTCAACGCCCTTAAACAGGATGCAGAGGACGCTAATGCCAAGCTGTCCGAAGCGCAAACAACCATCTCCACCATCACAGCAGAGCGCGACACTCTGAAAGCTGACGAAGCAGAGTTTGAAAACAAGCTGAAGCAGGCTCGCGAAGATGCAGAGAAAACTATCAAAGCTCGAACCGAACTCGAAGCAAAAGCAGAGAAGCACGGCATCAAGTGTGATGGCCTGGATGATATTGCCGTCAAGAAAGCGGTTGTAGCCAAGCTGAAGCCATCCATCAAGCTCGACGGCAAAGACGACACCTACATTAATGTCGCTTTTGACATGGCTATTGAGTCAGCACCTATGGAGCAGCAGCGCAAAATCGTCAATCAGGACAAAGCCCAAACCCGCGATGACTCCGCTGAACCAAAAGGCTCTGCCGCTGCTCGCCAAAAATACCTCGACCGCCTGCACGGCAAAAAGGAGACAGCATAATGCCTGTTCAGACTTCCTACGATAACGACATGCAGATCGCAATGCCCGGCATGCGATCAGATTCAACCCATCAAATCACAGACGGTTGCAACGCAGCACAGGGCGCTATCAAGCCTGGGTATGTGGTAGCTCGAGTATCAGTGGCTAACGACAAGCGCGTAGTTAAGCAAGTATCTGCGGCTGGCGATGCAGCAAACCTGATGGGTATCTGCCGCTTCAGCCACTACGGTTGCGTAACAGGTCAGTACGAGAATGGCGATGCCGTCAACGTAATGACATGGGGCCGAATCTGGGCTGTAACCACCTTATCAGCAGCACCAACCATGGGTGCAGGCGTTAACGTTCTGACCTCTGGCGCAGACGCTGGCAAGGTTGCAGCAACCGGTGGCTCTCTGGCTCTGGGCTGGGTGTTTACTGGTAAGTTCACCACTTTCAAAAACAGCGCTGGCGCAACAGTTAACCTGGCTGAAGTTCAAATCCGCAACCAGACAACACAGCCAACCGCATAAGGAACAATAATGGAACAGATGAATTACGACGAAGCGGACCTGTTCGCTATTGAACACGGCGCGGCGGCTAACGGCATTCGACTGGATGAAGGCGAGTCAATCTTCCTGGCTCGTGAGCTGGACTACGTTAAAACCAAGGTTTACGAAGTCGAATACCCTGCACTGACTGCGACTACTCTTTTCCCGGTGACATCAGAAATCCCTTCATACGCCAAAACGTTCACTTACGGCGTATGGGATGCAGTAGGCATGGCGCGCATCATCGCTGACTATTCTGACGACCTGCCAAATGTCGGCGTTAACTATCGTGAAGAAACTGGCAAGGTGTTCAGTCTGGGTAACTTCTACGAATACAGCCTGATGGAAATTCGAGCATCACAGGCAACCGGCAAGAACCTGCCAACTCGTCTGGCTAACGCTGCCCGTCGAGCGCACGACGTGAAGGTTAATGACCTGGCGTTCTATGGCGATGATGATTATCAGATCGTCGGCGTTCTGGAACATCCAAACATTCCAGTAACCACCTCTGCTGGCTGGACTACAGGCGAGATCGCTTCTGGTGAACTGGAAGATGCAGTATCTGCTATCGAGACAATTACCAAAGGCCTGCATGGCGCGAACGTAATTGGCCTTCCGCCAAGCAAGTTCAAGATTCTGGCAAAGGCAATGCCGAACACCAATACGTCTTACATGACCTTCTTCAACACCCAGTATCCTGGCATGCAGTGGGTTCGTGTTAACGAGCTGGAAGACATCGATGGTTCAGGCACTAAGGCCGCTCTGGTAATGGAGCGTAACGCTGATAACGCATCCATGGAAATCCCGCAGCCGTTCGAACAGCTGCCACCTCAGGCTAACAACCTGGCGTTCAAGATTCCATGTCACAGCCGCGCTACTGGCGTACAGGTTTACCTGCCGCTGACTCTGCATCTCATCAAAGGCATTTAAGAGGCTTCGGCCTCTTTTTTTAAGGATTACCAATGAAGATTACCAACGCATCAGCACGACTGTATTACATCGCCGGCCAGAAGCTGGCACCAGGCCAGACTGCCGAAGTGGAAGATTCCTGGAAGGACAATAAAACGGTGCAGGCATCCATCACCAAAGGTGAGTTGCGACTCGCTGACAAAGATGAAGCCGTAACCGCCAGTCAGGTAGAGAAAAAAGAGAAGGACAAGAAGTAATGAACATTGCCGCATTTAAAGGTCTTACGCCTCTGGAAATCTTCCGCAAGCTAGCGCCTGAATTTGCGGCTGTTCCTGATGAGGTTGTTCAGGGTTACATCGACCTTGCATCACTGTTTGTCTGCGAAGATGAGTACGGAGACGCATATAACGTTGCTCTGGCGCTCATGGCGGCCCATATCATGGCATCGCCTGGCGGTTACTCTGATAACGGTTCTACATCATCTGGTCGCATCCTCTCACGCAAGGAAGGTGATCTGGCAATCACTTATGGCAACGTATCAGGTGATTCCAGTTACCTCAGCGGGACTACATACGGAAACCTGCTGCAACTGCTCCGCAAGAAGAGGGGGGCAGGATTCTCGATTATGACTCGCGGAGTCGTGGGGGGATGCTTGTGTCCGTAAAAATCACAGACAACAAGCGGCAATGGGAAAGGTTAAGGCGAGAGCTCAGGGCAACCGGAAGCAAAGAGGTAGTTGTAGGCATCCAGAAGGGTGAGGTTAATGATGGAGTGCTTGTCGCTGAATACGCCGCATGGAACGAATTCGGCACGATGACAATTCCATCACGCCCATTCATGCGCACATACTTCGACACATCGGTCTCTCGGCTGGAAAAGTTCGCTACAAATGGAGTAACGCAAATTCTCCTCGGTAGAGCTACCTTTTCTCAGTTTCTGAATGCGGCTGGCGTATTTATGGTGGATGGCGTCAAGAAGAGCATCTCTGGAGGTGCCTGGACTCCAAACTCTCCGGTTACGATAGCGTTGAAAGGTTCATCAAAGCCGCTTATAGACACTGGCGTAATGCTTAATTCAGTCACCTTCGCCATTCATGATTACGGAAGGTCACAATGAGCAATCCGTTTCGCAGGCCTTATCAGGTATTTACTCCATCGCCTTCGACTTTGGTTAACGGCGTGATTGTTGATGGGGTAATGACGGAGTCAACCGCTTACTTCAGCGTGCAAAGCATCAAAGATACGCAGGAGATTGAGAGCCTGGAGGAGGGGAGGAGGTTAACTGATTATCGCCGGCTGTACAGCGACACTAAGCTTCAGATTACTGATGATTTCCCCATGGCTCAGCCTGCACTTGTCGTTATTGATGGTTTTAACTACGAAGTTAAGCACCGTGAACCATGGCAAAACGGAATCATACCCCACTATAAATATTATGTGGTAAGGAAACGCGATGGCTGAAACCACAGTGTCAAATTTCGTTCCTGATGCTGTAGAGTCTGCCGCTTACCGTGTTTTATCCCAGCTATTGTCCGTACCTCTCGCTTACGCCAATCAGAACAACTCCCGGCTTCCTCTTCCTTATGCCACGCTTCGCGTATCAACGCGTACGACCGTTGGCAGGGATGAGCATGGCGAAGTAGATGATGATGGTGTAATGCCGTCACACGGCGTTAGAGAAGGAACGGTGATAGTTAATGTGTACGGCGGAAGCGCACGAGAGCATTGCGACGATCTGATTAATAACATCCGTAAAACCACATCACGCTACCTGATGCGCAGAGAAAGCTTTGTTATAGCAAGCAGCACTCAGGTTAACGACCTTACAGGTCTGCGAGATGAAGCAAACTTCGAAGCGATGGCGAATGTAGACCTTACATTCCGCTACACCGGCAGGTACACGGATAACGTAGGGCTCATAGAAACCGTTGATGCGACAGGCGACATCGGCGGAATAGAAACACACCTCACTATCGCCGTCACATCCGACTAATCAACACGGAGTTTCATCAATGGCAAATCTAAGCCAGATTGCCAACGTGAATATTTCGCTGGACACAGCGAGTATCGCGAAGGCGTCATTCGGCATTCCACTTGCAGTTTCGCCGACAACGGCATTCAGTGAGCGAATTCGTAAATATTCAAGCTACAGCGCGGCGCAGCAGGACGGACTTGACCCGCAGACGCTCAAAGCGCTATCAGCAGTATTCAGTCAGACACCGCGCCCAAATCAGGCATGGGTAGGTCGCCGAAACGCCGTTTCTGTAGACCTGACAGTAACCAACGCGACGATCACAACGGGCAACATTTTCGCATTCAGCGTGAATGGCACTACCGTAACGTACACCGCAGCGAGTGGCGATGATGCTTCTGACGTATATACCGGTCTGAAGACAGCGCTGGCGGCACAATCTGTAGTTGATGCGTTGTTTACCAGCACCGCTGATGCTGAAGGGCTGCACCTGGTAGTGAAAGTTCCTGAGACAGCAACCATCGTTAAGCCAGTGACCAACCTGTCAATCGCAACCGCAGGCTCAGCAGACGGATTAGAAGCGGACCTTAACGCCATTCAGCAGGAAGCCCCAGGCTGGTACGGATTTGCTCTGGTAGAACGTGGTGACGCACTAATTCAGGATGCAGCGGCATGGGCTGAGACGCAGACAAAACTGTTCTTCGCGTGCAGCAATACTGCTGATATCTGGACGTCTGCTGATGACGATATCGCATCGCAGTTGCAGGACCTTCAATATCTTCGTACAGCGCTAATTGCTCACAAGGCAGCCGCGACTGAGTATCCTGAAATGGCATGGATGGGCCGATGCTTCACCATTGCGCCAGGTGGCGAAACGTGGGCACTTAAAACACTGGCTGCCATCACGCCCAGCAAGTTCAGTGACACAGAGCAGAGCTACATCTTCCAAAAGAACGCCAACGCCTACGAACAGTACGCAGAAAACACCTACCTGATTAACAAAGGCAAGGTTGCCTCTGGCGAATGGATTGATGTTGTGCGATTCCGTGACTGGCTTGTAGACACCATTCAGAAGAACATGGCTTCGCTGATGATCCGCCAGAAGAAAGCACCTTACACCAATGGCGGTATTGCCCTCATCGTCAACAACCTGAACGGTTCACTTATTCAGGGGCAGCAGGCAGGCGGCATCGCTCCTGACGAGCGTGACAGCGAAGGCAACACAATCCCTGGCTTCCGTATCACTTACCCTAATGCAGCCGACGTATCTGCGGATATCAAAGCTACCCGCACTCTTTATATCGAGTTTGTGGCGCTTCTGGCTGGCGCAATCCAGATGGTCGAAATCAAAGGCTCACTCACCTATAGCTACGAGGGCTAATTATGGCTGCTGAATTAACTGGCTCTTATGACGGCTCAGAAGTATTTGTCACTATCGGCCCACTGCTATTAACCGGCTTCAGTGATGGAGACTCCATTACGGCTCGTAAGAACGCCAACTTCTATGAATCACGCGCTGGTCTGGATGGCTCAGTAGGTCGCGCGCGAGTAACTGATAAGCGCGGGCAGATCGAACTGCATCTTTTGCAGACATCCGCAGCAAACGATGAACTATCTGCACTGATGAACCTGGATTCATTAACGCAGGACGGCAAGGCAGTTTATCCGGTATCAGTAACTGACTTCTCTGGCCGTACTGTTATTGCAGCAGGCCAGGCGTGGCTTTATCAGTTAGGTGACGTGGCCTTTTCAACTAACGAGGTTGGTGAACGCATTTACACCTTTGAATGCGCTGACCTGAAATTCTCCCTCGGTGGTAACAACGTTTAACAATTCCGCCTTCGGGCGGTTTTTTTGAGGTCCATATGTCTCAGGAATTCGCAACTTTCCATATCGGTGACAAAGAGTTTAAAGCCGCAAAAATGAACGCCTTCGCTGCGGCAAAGCATTTGGTCAAACTGAAAACTCTGCTAGATAAAGGCCTGGCTTCAGGCGGTGATGCAAATGCCATTCAGTTGCTGGCTGGTATCGATGAGAAGACGCTGGAGGAGGTCATCATCCCTATCCTGCGCGACTCATCAACATTCAGCGTTACTGATGAGAAGAAAATCGACAGCCCTAACGCAATGAACCTCGTGTTCACCGTAGACACGCTGTTCGACTTTTTCGAGCTGTGCTGGGAAGTTCTGAAGCTAAACTTCAGCCCTTTTTTTACGAAAGTTCTCACCCTGTTTGGGTTAAGCCCAGAAGAGCTGGCAAATCGGGTTCAGTCACTGACGAAAAGCGCGACCCAGGAAAGTTAAGGGAAGATGTCGAAACAGAGCTATGGGTATGGCGTCCGATAATGAGAAATATGTGTACGGTTGCAGAGGTGAAGTCAGGCCTTATCACATGCGAAGACCTGTTAAAGCTTAACGCCCTCATAGAGATGACCGACTATCTGAGCACGCCAATGGAGAAGTAAATGGTCATTAGAGAGTTACTTATCCGCCTAGGCCTTACCGGTTCAGATAGTGTGGGTCGAGGACTGGACAGGGTAGACGGAAAGGTCGATAAAACCATTCAGTCATTCAATGCGCTTGGCGGTGTTCTTGCTACGGTATTCGGCGCTGTAACAATCTCAAACATTGCCAAAACTGCTGACGAGATGCAGTCTCTGGAGGCTCGCATTGGAATGCTTCCGCAGACAATCACTACCGGAGGAGAAGCATTCGACACCGTTGCTCAAAGGGCAAGTGCAGCAAGGCAGGGCATTGAAGAGTATGCATCATTTTACATCAAGGCTGGTAACGCCACTCAGGACTTCTATAAAGACCAGGAGCAGGTTTTACAGCTTACCGATGCAGTCTCCATAGCGCTTGCTGCTTCAGGCTCAACAGCAGTGGCGCAGGGACAGGCTTTCTTCCAGCTTGGTCAGGCAATTGGCTCTCCAACTGTCCAGATGGAAGAGATGAACACACTTATCGATGTGGCTCCTGACCTGTTCAGAGCGCTTGGTAAAGCCATTCCAGGGGCGAATAATAACCTTAAGGCTTTCATCTCCACCGGTAAGGTGACGGGGAAAATGCTTGCGGAAGGGCTGATTAAGGTACTCCCGCAATTCGTCGACCAGTTTAAACAAATGCCTATGACTATTGGTCAGGCGCTTGTTCTTGTAAATAACAGATGGTCGATGTTTATCAACAGGCTTAACCGCAGCAGCGGATCTGTGACATGGGTGGCAAATAAGTTTTTGTGGATGGCTGATAAAATCGAGTATGCACTGGACTCAGTTATCGATGCTCTTGGTGGCGCAGAGAATGCCGTAAAACTGCTCGGAGTAGCTCTTGGCGCAGCAGGCCTTGTAGGTTCTGTTTATCTCCTGTCAGCAGCATTTACCGCACTCACAAGCCCTGTATTTTTGGTGATAGCTGCACTTGCTGCTTTGTTCCTTGTTGGTGAGGACATTAATTCCTGGCTCAATGGCAATAAATCGCTTCTGGGAGACATGATAGGACCGGTTTCTGAGTACACCGATTCAATCAACTCTTTGAAAGTGGCCCTTACAGACATGAAGGACATGGCCGTGTGGGCGCTAAACGTCCTCAAAAGCCTTACCAACTTCTTTAACTCCAGCCAGGATAAGGCGCAGGAGTGGGGTGATAAGCTAGGAACTACAAGGTTCGGACCTTGGTTGAAAGAAAAGGCAGGATGGCTTGTTGAGGACTTGGGTAAATGGGCGTCCTGGGGAAATGCACAAACAAACGGTGCATTTGATGTGCCGAGAATGTGGTCTGATATGCTTGCAGGGGTAAGGGGTTTCAATCAGGACGCAAAAGTTGGAAATACTTTACTCCCAAGTTACCAATCTCTTTCTCTGCCCCCACAATCAGCAGCGGCTGGTCCTAAGATTGATGTCAATATAGGCAATATCTCAGTCCCTGCTGGAACATCTGATGAGCAGGTAAAATTCCTCCAGGATAGCGCCAAGTCAGCATTCAGTGACTATGGATGGAATGCGCTTGGTAACACATTAAACTTCAACACTGGAGGTTAGCATGGCAACTGATGTGCTTGGCTTCCTCTGGAACTCGTCAGGCGATAGCACCTTCAGGCTTAATGACCCGGGCGTCGGCAATCTTGAGTTCGACACTCTGGACCAGGAAACGCATGAGTGGACGCGCGATGTGACAATGAATCCCGTAGAAAACGGGTCGCCAATATCAGATCACATCATCCGTCAGCCGAAAAAGATTACCGTTGCAGGCATGATAAGTAATGCACCGGTGACGGGGGTGTTAACTCAGGCAGCAAACGCTCTGGATAGCGGCTTCGACGGGGAAGACAGGGTTAACACAGCGATCAAGCTGCTTGACTCGCTCTATCTTTCAAACGAACTGATAACCATCTACACCAAAAATTACACCTACGAGAATATGCTCATTCAGGGAATTAACATTCCAAGAAGGGTGGATGATGGTGATGCGGTCAATTTTACGATAGATGCTGTTCAGGCAAATATCGTCAGTACGGCTACTACAGAAGTTCCGCCAGGTGTAGGCGTCAGGAAAACGGATGCGACCAGTAATGGCGCCACTGCTAAAGCCGGAACATCAAACTCAGCAGACCCAGCTACGGCTAACCGGGCTACGCCAACCAAAAACGTTGGTAAGAATACTGGTTCAATCCTGAGTCAGGCTTTGGATGGATTATCAGGTTCTGGCGGTAAGCTTCAGGAATATCTCGGCAACATCATAGGTAATGTTACCCCATGACCCCACTAAATTTTCAGTCTGGATTTACTGACCAGACATTGCAGGCTGTTTTCGACGATACACCGGTTACGCTTCGCCTGCGATGGAATGAGCGATTTGGCTTCTGGTCGCTTGGTATCTATGACCGTGAGTCATTGCCGATCATAACTGGAGTTAAGCTTGTACAGAATTACCCGCTTCTAAAGAACTTCAGTTTCGATAACTTCTCCGGCGATATCTATTTCATCCGTACGTATGGTGAAAAGGTACGCCCTGATATCGATTCGATTGGGGGCGATCACCTGTTGGTGTATGCCACTGAGGAAGAAATAGATGAGTTTGTTTCTGCGAACGGGTGAAATCATCATAGGTCAGCCTCAGGGCGAGGCAGTAAGCATTAAAGACCTGCGTTTTGAGTTCGATATCACCAAAACAGCCAGCAAAACAGCCAACGAAGCATCACTCAAAATCTACAACGCCGCTCCCACAACTATCACTCTTATGGAAACCGTAAATAACGTGGTCATCATCAAGGCTGGCTACGTCAATGATATCGGCGCTATCACCATCTTCACTGGAACCACATGCCGTAGCCTGACGTATCAGGATGGTCCTGACATCATAACGGAAATGGAGTTAAGGGACAGTGTCATACCTTTGCGCGACGCCAAGATAAGCGTTTCCTTCCCTCCAAATACGTCAGCAATGACCGTTCTGGATGGAGTGGCGAAGAACTTTGGGCTTCCAATCAAGAAGAGCATCAGCAAGGTTCAGGATAAGCAGTATGTCGGCGGATATGCCTATAACGGCAGGGTGCGTGATGCCATGGACAGGGTCTGTAATTATCTTGGGCTGGAGTGGAGCGCTCAGGATAGCGAAATACAGATTATCAAAAAGGGTGGCGTCTATGCAGACACGGCAGTCGTGCTGTCGAAGGACACTGGCATGATCGGCTATCCCCGTCGTGAAGCAAAAACCATGACCGAGAAGACGGCAGCCAAGCAAGGAATAAAATACGGTCAGAAAGGTATCGTCAGGACGGTTGTGGATGTCGAAGACCCTACAGCAAAGCTCAAAGACCGTGTAACTCTTGAAGTGCAGGGCTACCGGGTGAAGTCCCTCCTCAACCCTGCCATTTATCCAGGCGCTTATGTTCAGCTTAAATCTCGCGGAATTGATGGAGAGTTCTTCAGGGTTGAAGAAGCACATTACACCGGAGATACGCACGGGCAGGAATGGAGCGTGGAAGCGCTATTGAGGTTCATCTGATGGCTGATAACAGTGATGTAGTAGAAGCGCTCAGACGGCTTGTCAGTTCGGAAATGGACACTGTAAACACGGCACTTCCATGTACCGTGGTGAGTTATTCAGGCGGGAAGGTAACGGTAAAGCCTGATGGAGAGAAGATATACGCAGATGGCGATACCAACGCCTATCCGGTGCTCAGCGATTTACGCATGGTGTGGCCGCAGTTTGCAAATGGTCAGGCTGGATTGAAAGGCCCCGTCCAGGCTGGTGATAAATGCCTTTTGGTGGTTTGCCAGCAGGCAACCGATGGTAGTGACGACACAAGGCGATTCGACATCATCGACTCATACGTTATTCCAGGGGCTGGTTACAGCGACGCTGTTCCTGGCAACGATGACGTGAGGATGTATTTTGGCGATGCCTTTATTGCTATTGATGCCAACGGGAAAATGACTATAAACGCGCCAGGTGGTGTTGAAGAGACAACCCCACTCCATAACGTTAAAGGAAGAATGACCGTTGAGCAGCTATTTACCTACCAGGGCGGTATGACTGGATCAGGTGGTGAAACATCGGTGGCTACCATTACAGGGACGATGCAGGTAATTGGTGACGTGGTTATAAATGGTATTAAAATAGGCACTCACAAACATCCTGGCGATAGTGGTGGAACCACTGGAGAGCCTATTAACTAACGGGGCAACATGGAAAACGCGCTGATTATTCTGGTAGTTCTTATAGTTCTTTTCATCGTATTCAGGAAATTCAACCTTTGGTACTGGAAAATCCAGGAGCACATTGACAATCAGAAGCAGATTATCTCCCTTCTGGAAAAGGTCTGCACCCGTGTAGGCTCAATGGATGAGGAGATAACTGAATTATCACGGATATACAAAGGTAAAAACCAGCCTACACCAAAGGCTGGACTCCTTGATGACTGAGAAATAATCTCGCAATTGAGCTAGGAATGAGCCCATAGATATGGGCTTTTTTATTATAAGGCCCAAGATGATAGATTTCAGACTTACAGATAACAAAGTCGTTTTCACTAACGGCCTTCTTCAGTACGTAGATGGCGCTGAGCGCGTCAGGCAACAGGTGGAGTTCAGGCTTAACCTGTGGCGAGGGGAGTGGTTCCTTGATAGCCAATTTGGAACGCCTTACCTACAGGATATTCTAGGTAAGCAGGTAACGCTTAATGGTGCGCTATCAGCCATCCGTACAGAAATCCTGGCTGTAGAGGGTGTTACCGGAATTGTGGAATTCACATACAACTTTGACCGTGCCGAGAGAAAGCTAAGCATCGAGTTTACAGCCAACACTGAGTACGGGTTGGTGCAGTACCCCTGATAAATACCCCTTCAATATGCCTCGCCAATGTGCGGGGCTTTTTTATGCCTGAAATAAGGTGCATATGGCTGATTACATTACTGCGACAGGCTTTGATAAGCCGACATTACCGGAGATGGTTCAGGAAATCGGTGATGCAATGGAGACGGTCGTCGGACCGATTAACAGAGAGGCTGATTCGACCACGGGTCAGTGGATCGGAATTGAAGCTGAGCAAAACGCAATTCACTTTGAAACTGAAGAGGAATTGTGGGCTAGCCGGTTTCTTGCTTCTGCTGAGGGATTCGCCCTTGATGCTCTTGGCGACTGGATGGGTGGGATTACCCGGCATGGCAAAACCAAGACAAAAGTGAACGCCGTTATTTATGGCTCTGAATCACGACTTGTTCCCGCTGGTTCTCTAGCGTCGTTCGGTAATTACCAGTTCAGACTGACTGCAGATTACACCATCTCACGATCTACGCTTCTTGATGGCGAGGTGAGGGTGTCTAACAACACGCAAACCTCCTACACGGTACGGATTGCTGGCGTTGATCATACCTACACCAAAGTCGCAGGAGACACCGTAAACACCATTGCTACAGGTCTTGCAGCGGTGGTTGACTCAACAAGTCAGTATTCAGCAACAGCAAATGGCTCAGTAATCAGGCTTACCTCTGAAAACCTGATTGAAGGTTATGCAGTGTCGCTTAGCGCTGGCTTGGCATGGCAGCTTATTGGCTCACCGGCAATCTTTGAGGCTACTGAAGCAGGTCCGGTAGTCGTTCCTGTTGGCGGACTAAACAATCCTGTGAGTGCGATAACCGGATGGACTGGAGTTAATAACCTTGTTCAGGGGGCTACCGGTTCCGATCGTGAATCAGACACAGATTACCGCCAACGTTTATATCAGAGCAGGTCGTCATCAGGCGGTGCTGCCACAATCCCAGCAATTGAGACGCGCCTTATTACGGAAGTCAGCGGCGTAACCTTAGCAAAAGTCATTGAAAACGACACCATGGCTACCGTGGATAGCATTCCACCAAAAGCCATCCACACCATTGTGTCTGGAGGTCTTGAGCAAGATATTGCTGACGCTATCTGGAAGTACAAAGGGGCGGGAATAGCAACCTACGGTTCAATAGCGATCACTGTGTATGACCGTTACGAGAGACCACATATCGTGAACTTCTCAAGGCCTACAGAAGTGGATATTTACGTCAAAGTTGACGTTGTTCTTCTGGATACTGAGGAGCCGTTACCAGCCGCTGTTGTGGACGCTATAAAGCAAGGTGTTGTGGCTTACGGTGCCACACTTGGACTTGGTGATGACGTTATTACCCAGCGCATTTATGGCTATATCTACGCAAATACTACCGGCATCGGGAAAATGACCATCACGGTAAGTACTGATGGAACTACGTTCGCCGAAAGTAACATTTCCGTTGCTGAAAACTCCTTCGCTTCGTTCTCCGCTGCTAATGTGGAGGTCACAGGTGTCTGATGAATGGATTGATATCGATTTCCTTGCTCTGATACGACAGAGGCCTACTGACTGGCTTAAAAAAGGCGGTCAGGTTCCAGACCTCTTTGCAGCTGTTGGCGTTCTCCATCCTGAAATTGAAGCTAGCGCTAAATATATCTATCTGACGCAAAGCATAAACAACGCGCACGGCATAGAGCTGGACAGATTCGGCCAGTACGTTGATGTCGGTCGTGATGGGATGTCTGACGATGATTATCGCCGGGCAATTATGCAGGCGAAACTGGCGACTGCCTTCAGCGGAACGCCAGATAACGTCATGGTCGTAACGGCAACCACTACATCAAGCACCGATGTCGAACTGGTTGAGCTATATCCTGCCGCATTCAGCGTTCACGCAACCGGACCTTATGTACCGACAAACATCAACGCCATCGTCGACCGCGCATCTGTGGCGGGCGTCAGAGCCTATTCAACACACGATTATGGCCTAAATGGTTTCTCCCTGGCAGGAATAGACACCAACTCAGGGCAGGCGTTACAGGTCGGAGCAAACACCGCGATGCAAGTAGATACAGACACGGCTCTGGGGTTGAATCGTGGCTCTGTATTCATTGCTGGCTCATATCTTGATGCGGCTGGGTCCGTGTCAGGCGTTCTCGAAGTAAACGGCTCATATCTCGGCGTCGCTGACGACGATTACCTTCTTATCTTCTCCCGTGACTATGGCGTCAACGGGACGATGCTTTGCGGCGCTATGCCTAAGTGAGAAATTAAATGGCAATCACATCATTTGCAGATACTGACGTCACATATGCGGATGGGCAGAAAAACAAAGAACCAATTCCAGACGAAATTCTTGCGAGTGGATTTGTTCCTCCAGTACGTATGCCAGATGGATCAATCTCAGCAGGTAGCAAACTCGCAGCAAATCACCTCAATACACTACTTAACGATTTATACGCCCAAATTGCTGACCTGAAGGCTCGCGTTACAGCACTAGAGGGGGCATAATGGCTGACATTATTCTGAAGTACCTTACAGATTTGCCATCTTCTTCCAGCGCTGCACCTACTGACCTCATGCATATAAACCAGAGTGGTAATGACCGTTCAATCACTCTTGAAGCGCTTGCCGCAGCCTTATTCAACATGCGATATCCGGTAGGAAAAGTCGAATGGTTCGCAAATGACGTAAACCCAAATGCAATCTGGCAGGGATCAACGTGGGCTAGAATTCCTGGCGCAGGGAAAACTATTCGTTTAGCAAATAGTACTGGTAGTGATGTTCTGCAGCAGGGTGGAAGTGACAGCGTATCTCTTTCTGGCGCTAACATCCCAGCGCACGTGCATTCGGTAAATTTACGAACGGACCAATTTGATTACGGAGCTAAAAATACGTCACAGGACTCCCACTCGCACACAGTCTCTCTTCGTAGCATAGGTCAGTTGACTGGCGGCTCTTACGATGGAAGCAGTGACGACATCATCTCTACCCAATCAACAAATACTTCTGGTTATCAACACAGCCACTCCGTTGCAATTGGTGCACACGATCACCCTGTTTCTGGTGATACTGGCAGCACAGGTGATGGAACTCAATTTTCAGTTATTAACCAATACGTTAAACTTTCCGGATGGTACAGGACTGCATGAATGGCCGAGCAAAAAGTTAAATTAACAGATTTACCTGCTGCAACAGACACAGTTGATACAGCCCAACTTCTAATCAATCAGAACAGCACAGACCAAAAACTTCCTGTAACTCATTTTCTTCGCGGCAAAAACAACCTATCTGACCTGGCAGACATCGTTCAGTCAAGAGCGAATCTGGATGTTCCATCTGTAGATGAAGTTAATGAAAAATTATCCGGATTGTTTAATGGTAACAACTCATTTACCGCAGGGGCCTCTCTTGCTTCGCGAACCGATTTCATTTGGGATGAGAATAGCAAAAGCTGGTACTACTGGAGCGGGACGCTGCCAAAGGATGTCCCTGCTGCATCAACGCCGGAGTCCACGGGTGGCATTGGTGCTGGAGCGTGGGTTAGTGTTGGTGATGCCGCATTGCGTTCTGATTTATCTGGCCCTAATGCAGGAATGTCAGGTGTTGTAACTCGCGGACATATGCTATCAAAATTAGTGAACGATACTTCATTATCAATAGGACAATCATTCAGATGTATTGATAGGGCGGATGGTATATTTGATGTTGTTGATATCAATAGCGGCCAACCGAATGGTTTTAACCTCGTGGCTCATAACTCACTGCAAGTAGCGCTAAAGCTAAGAATTAATGGAAGAACTGTAGATATCGAGCAAATGGGTGCCAAGCCAGATGGCAGCGAGGACATTCTTCCAATTCTAAATGCAGCCACGCAGATGTTTGCTTCGACGACGGGAGATGCCTATGATGCAGGCTGCACTATCCTTTTAAAAGAGAATATATACCTTCTATCATCGTGGACAATGCCATCAATTTTCCAAAACCTGTCGTTAGTTGGTAACGGAGCAAAGATCAAATGTAAAGCATCAGGCACATATCCGCATCTGATAAAAACAGGTTGGAACTTCCAAAATATATCTGGTGTTGATATTGATGGAGCTCTCAATGAAAATTACACATGCGTTCTTAACATAAATAATGGTTATGGACGCTATGAAAACATTACTATAAGAAATGCGAAGTTACCTATTCGCGTTGGCTTACCAGGCACTAACCCTGTCAGCTTATCAGAGTTCTACTTTGATAGGTTGGTTATAACCGGATGCGCCAAGATAGCTGAATGCATTGGGCTATATAGTGTTTTGCAGATTTCTGATAGCGTTCTTGCCTCTGGAGAAGGAACGAAATGGAAAAGTTACGATTGCACAGGACTGGCAACATATGGCGGAAGGATATTCGTTAACAAATGCACTATGAACTCAAATATAGTAACTACAGATAGTCCATACATATTTGTGTCAAGCACTGTTGAGCAAGGCAATACGTATTGTGGTCAAGTGAGTATAGAGCAGAGCGATCTGGAGATGAGGTCAAGAACAATACTTGTATCTGATCAATCCACAAACTTCCAGAATACCCAGCAAAATATCAGGCTATCAAACTCACGTGTCAGTGTGTGGTTATCGGAGGAACCTAGGGCAAAAACATTCTTCGAATCCAACTCTGCATATAGAGGCCTTTTCTCGGTGACTAACTGCGATGTTATATTCAATCAACCTTTGACAGAGAGGCCAATAAAGGCAGGGATAAGAACGCTATGCAAGTTAGATTATTCATCGTTTAACGATGTTGGTTATTATGGATCTAACCTGATTGAGTGGAGCGGATTCCCACCAATTGAAGAATTTTCACTAAAAATGAAAGCCTCCATATCAAATAACCAATCTCTCGCTGTAGGTCAAAACAAAATATCATATGATCAAACATTAAAAGATATCTATGGTACAGATCTAACTCTAAACAAGAAGTTCAACGTAGGTCTTAATAGATTTGAATGCCCAAATGGTGAAATAGAAAGTGTTGAACTGGTGGTAAATTATCTGTTCTCGGCTGCTGTTACCTCACCAGTTGAGTGGAGGATAGATGTATTTTTCTCTGGAAGCTCAACAACCACAACGATATGCAAACACACTACACCAACAGGTGTAACAACAGGGTCATTCTGCGTTGCGCTGCCAATGATAGATCAGGACTCTACAATAACAACCTATGCTACAACAAACGCAACAGCAACTCTGTTAGGAGGGAACGTCTTCAATAATACAATATCTTTATTATGTAAAACGAAAAGACCAAGAGTGATGAGCTGACATGCAATAAAAGGCCGGGAAATCCGGCCTTCTATAAACATTACGCAGACCTATACTCTCGCATGCGAGAGGTAAGCATGTCTCGTATATAGTTAGAGAGACGAATTTCAATATAGTCACGTGAAAAGTGAGCCGTCAAAATGGTAGATGCAACAATCAACACCCCCATAAGCGGACCTCCTGCATATTCCTCATGCCCAGACTCTATAATTATTATCTGAAGCATCTCTTTCACAAATGGATGCAAGAGATACACCGAAAAAGATATACTCCCCAGATATGTCAAAGGCGCACAAACAAAGCCAAACCTGCGCTCATATATCACGCAGACAAAGACAAGTGCAGCTGAGACAAGACCCCATTGTAAGAATCCCCACCCAGCCCTAAATCCAGAGAAATACTGCCAGGCAAAGGCTGTAACAACAGCGAAAACCAACCAGGTAAGCGATGATTTACTTGCCTTGCTAAAATCAACAAAATCTACCAGCTTGGCAATCAACACCCCTGCAAGAAAATTTATAATGATAGGATTTGTTACAAGAGACATATAGGCAACACTAAAGCCATAATCAACCTCTGTAACGAAGCTAAATGATGAAAAAAGAGATGGTATTATGTATAGAATAGTAATGAACGCGAAAGAGAAAACGGCCCACATCCATCTATTAAATGCAAGAGATGCAGCAAATACAGCGTAGAAGAACATCTCATAGTTTAACGTCCATCCAACAAAGAGAGATGAGAGCCCAAGATTCGGAGCGTTCCTGGCATCAAGAGGATAAAACAGCAATGATTTTATTATGTCAGTAGAATTATCAAATTCGTGAGCTGTGGGAACTGAATACTTAAGGACTATCAGCCATAGCATGGTCGCTATGAAATAAAGTGGATATACACGTGAAAACCTTTTAATGATAAATAAGATGGACTCATGAACGCCTATTCTGCTGTGCGTGTAAGTCATGACGAATCCACTAATGATGAAAAATAAAGGAACACCCATCCCACCATAAGAGAACAGAGCATCGCCAAAATTATAAAAAGGCATATTGAAATACACCTTAAAATGCACAAGAACAACCATTAAAGCGGCAACTCCTCTCAATGCCTGAATGGTATTAATTGTTCTCTTTGAGTCTTTAGAGTCATTGACCGACATCGCAACATCATCCCGTTTCGTATGCAATAAGTATTTTCTGCATTCTATCATGAGCTTTCGTGTTCTCTATGTTAAGCGACATATTTGTGATTGACGAGGCAAACCATCATCTACTACTGTATATATAAACAGTTGTTTGAGGGTGGTGCTATGCAGGCTACAACAAGACGATTCAGACTTGATGCCATTTGTGGTGTGAACAATAGTTCGTGCCTGGTGGAGACTGCTGGTGGTTACGCTATTTTCCAGGCTGACTTGCCCCCGTCTGATGGATGCAGAGTTTTGTTAAGTGCGTTCGGACGCCTACAGTTTGCTGTGGTTATGGGTGATTCGCTTATAACTGAAGACGGTGAATGTTTAGAAGGAGATGTGATTGATGACGTTGTCGTTATGGGCGTAGTTACGTTCTTTATCAATGGCGCGACTGCGCTCACTGATGACAATCCGGTGATGTGATGTTTGCCCTGGTGGATGTGAACTCGTTTTATGCGAGCTGCGAGACGGTATTCAGGCCGGACCTGTGGGGAAAGCCTGTCGTCGTCCTTTCGAATAATGACGGCTGCGTGATCGCCCGCTCAGCGGAAGCAAAAAAGCTCGGCATTAAAATGGGCGATCCGTACTTCAAGTGTAAGGACTACTTCCGGCAGCAGGGCGTGGTTTGCTTCAGTTCAAACTACGAGCTTTACGCCGACATGAGCAACCGGGTGATGACCACGCTGGAGGAGATGAGCCCTCGTGTAGAAATTTACAGCATCGACGAGGCTTTTTGTGACCTCACCGGCGTACGTAACTGTCGCGTTCTGGAAGAGTTCGGTCACGAGCTGAAAGATGCGGTGCGCAGGAATACCGGACTGGCCGTCGGCGTAGGGATTGCTCAGACAAAGACGCTGGCCAAGCTCGCCAACCACGCTGCAAAGACATGGAAAGCCACTGACGGAGTTGTGGACCTGTCTAATGTGGATCGTCAGCGAAAGCTCATGGCGCTGCTACCTGTCGACGAGGTTTGGGGGGTAGGTCGCCGTATCAGCAAGAAGCTGGAAGCGATGGGCATTAAGACCGTGCTAGACCTGGCTGACACCCATATTGCCGTTATCCGTAAACACTTCAATGTCGTGCTGGAGAGAACGGTGCGAGAACTGCGCGGCGAACCATGTCTTGAACTGGAAGAGTTCACGCCGGTGAAGCAGGAGATCGTCTGCAGCCGGTCATTCGGGGAGCGGATTACAGAATACGAACAGATGCGACAGGCCATCTGCAGCTATGCCGCCCGCGGCGCCGAGAAGCTACGGGGTGAGCATCAATACTGTCGTTACATATCGGCGTTCGTGAAGACGTCGCCGTTTGCGCTGAACGAGCGATACTACGGCAATAGCGCATCGGTAAAACTTCTGACACCCACCCAGGACAGCCGCGATATCATCAACGCCGCCACAAGGTGCCTGGAGGCAATATGGAAGGATGGGCATCGGTACCAGAAAGCGGGAATCATGCTCGGTGACTTCTTTAGTCAGGGGGTTGCTCAGCTCAACCTGTTCGACGAGAACGCGCCGCGCGAAGGCAGCGCGCAGCTGATGCAGGTTATTGACCAGCTCAATGCCAAAGGAGGGAGGGGCACGCTCTACTTTGCCGGGCAGGGCGTGCAGCAGCAGTGGCAGATGAAGCGAGAAATGCTGTCGCCGCGGTATACGACGAGGTACTCAGATCTGCTTGTTGTCAGGTGAGAGGCTCGAGGTACTCAGATCTGCTTGTTGTCAGGTGAGAGGCTCGATTAACTCCGGCCCCTGGTTCTTCACATTCCCCACGGCGCGCGACACGGCGTGCCAGATAAACTTGTCGGCCGGCACGGCACCGTCGGCAGCTATCTCCTCAGCTTCTTTTCCGCCGATATCCTGGCGCATCCACTCGCGCGCCGCTTCAGGTGACAGAACCAGTGGCCGGCGGTCGTGAATGTCGACCAGACCTTTGTCAGCTGCAGACGTCACTATCAGAAAACCTTCTGCCTCATCGCCGCGCTCGAATGGTGTGCTGCCGATCGCGGCCATAAATATTGGCTGTCCGTCGGCGCGATGAATGAAGTAGGGCTGTTTCTTGTCGCCTTCTTTCTTCCATTCAAACCATCCATCCGCAAAGCAGATCGCCCGGCCATGCTGCCAGAGAGGTTTAAACATTCGGCTGGTAGCCGCCGTCTCGACGCGCGCGTTAATAAGAGGCGGCTTATCCCACCACCCGGGAGCGTAACCCCAGAAAACAGGATCGAGGTGCAGCTGCTCGTCGCGTTCGCTCAGCAGCAGGACTTTTGTGCCGGGCGCCACGTTGTACCGGCCAATAGGTTCCGGATCATACGCAATGTCACGATCGGCTTCATCGGCCAGGTATGCCAGATATTCTTCGCGGGTTTGGGCTTGTGCAAAGCGTCCACACATAGAAACCTCCAGTCAGTCAGACTGAAAGTATAGGGCAGGGAGAAAAAACAGGTGCGCACCGAAACTTTATGATTTTGAAACAGGGGCATGATGATGGAAGTCATCGAGGCGGTAAAGCGGGGCTTTGCGAAACTGGAAGGAGCTACGCAAAGTTTGGTTATGGGGCATGTGTGGGGCACAAAACAGCACTCGTTCTAAGGTGAACTTAGACGGCTGATGTTTTCGACGACTATAACCATCTGTTATTTGGTGCGCTCTTGGACGATCTTTGTCGATTATGAAAAATGTATGCTCATGTGATGGGCATGCAAGTTTAGGTTATCTAACCTAATGATATTTATAATTAATAACCATCCGATCCCACTGCGTGTGGCATGGATGGGGCAAACTCACTCAATTTCTGGTTAAGGATGAGTACCTGGTCCTGATTATTTTCAGCCATCCAGGATCCGTATACCCGGTAAACCATTTGCGCGTCGGTGTGGCCCATTTGCTTCGCGATGAAGTTCGGGTTGGCACCGGCAGCTAACGACCAGCATGCATACGTGTGTCGGGACTGGTATGCTCTGCGATAGCGAATCCCGGCTCGTCGCATTGCCGCTTCCCACGACTGGTTAATCGACCCCACTGCGTAATGATGCCCTGCACGGCCATTACGTGATGCGATCTGCGGGTTGAACACAAACGTGCACGGATGCACATCAGTACGTCCATACTCGCGCAGTTTCACCTCAACCTGATACTGCTTACCCAGGCGTGTTAGTTCTGCCTGGCTCTTCAGCACGTCGATAGCTGGCTGAATAAGGTTGATGATGCGGTCCGTCCCGGCCTCCGTCTTCGGAAGGGTGAACTCCTTCGTTAACGTGTGGTTCCGGCGGATCATCATCGTACCCGCTTTCAGGTCAATATCTTCCCAGGCCAGCGACACCAGTTCGCCGTGGCGTACACCAGTGTACACAGCCAGCGACCACATATTTTTCAGTTGCTGGTGACTGCAGGCGTTGATCAGCCTGACAAACTCGTCGCGCGTCAGCGGGTCAGGCTCGCAACGTGACCGCTTAAGCATGGCTATGCCGGTGAACGGGTTCACCCTGACATACCCGCTGTCAGCGGCAAACTTAAACATCCCGCCCATGATCTTCATGTAGTTGTTGACAGTTCTGACGGAGCGGCCTTGAACCGGCGTTTTCTGTCCTGCCTTCAGTGTGTGATAACCGGTCAGCAA
>JADGIP010000201.1:0-29017 GCA_016618355.2 Astraeus odoratus | reverse complement strand
ATCATCATTTTGAAACAGCTGCCATTTTATCAGATCTTATCCATATCCCTTGAATTATGGACCAATAGATAGCCAAGAGGGAGTACTTCATTTTATACACTTACATGTTAGGGATAGGGTTAGTGGTTATTGCTGCACATTGCATTTAATGCAAAATGTGCAAACATCCAGACAGTTTTTTGACCCACTGTATGTATTAGATGACCTTTAGTGAACACACATCTGACAACACCAACAGCAAGCCCTGACATGAGGAGAGGTTGAATATTCTCAGCATCAAATGTAATGGTGCTTGAGAGGCCCAGTCTATACTATTGTAATGGAAATATCTTAGCAGGTCTTGAAGCCAACTTACTGCAAGGTGACATTCTGAGAATTGACCAAACTAATCTCCTGTCTCATGGCTACCTGCATGCAAAAGGAATAACATTGCTGTCAGAATATCTTCAGGCCAATGTCAAACTGCCGCAAGGCACTGATATATTACACTAAAACATGTACCTTGTGTGCTGGAAAGAGTAGATAAATGCTCATAGTCTACTGAATGCATCCCTATCATGTTTGAATCTGATTCACTCTGCTTCACAGTCCATTGTCATTGACAGAGCTTGAATTCTAACAATTGCTCCTAACAATAAGGTATTGGGTGGGGACTGAGACACTATGTGATGGTGAACAATGTCCATTTATATAGGTAGCTGCCACCTGGACAAGATGCAATTGAGACATAAGGGTTCTGGACCAGGTACTCATAGAGGTGGCAAAGAAGGTTGAATTGAAGGAGAGGAAGGTAGTTATCATTCCTAGGATACAGCATAGATGATGGCTAAGAACAACAGACCTATTTTTGTTTATGTAAGATAAAGGAGTGAGCAGCAAAGATAACAGGGGTAAAAGCAAAACAAGTAAAAAAGCACTGATTTGCAACTAGAGTGAGAACTCACTCTACACCACTCATTCATGATCCTTCATTGTCATCAAAGCCAAAGTTTTAACTGTACACAAGTTTAGACCAGTTCTAATTATTAAAAACATTCACAACATACCCACAGGGAATGTAAAGATCACACATCCTAACAAAGCAATCAGTGCCATGACAATCCCTCTCAATGCTCAAGACCAAACCAGGTGGTCCATAGTCCCTCACTCTCACAAATGTCAATGATTGCAGCAGTAGCACCAGTGAAATGGCCATGCTGATACCTGTGGTTGTCCACAATATCACAGTGCATTCTGTACCAGCAAACTCATGCTGAAGAAAGAGCCTCTTGTGCTCAACATTGGATACATGGTGCCAATTAAGGGTTACAAGAACACAAGGTGGTGGGGATGGTAGCCAAACTGAGGAATGGGACAGCCATTCAAGGTAGTCCACAAAACCCACAGCTTCCTGGTAGCTATCATGACTCCTTGGCCCACTTTATTGCCTTGTCAATGTGAGAATAAGGCATATTCATGTTGTCTACTGATTTTGACATGGAGCAAGTGCATCTCACCATGGTGTATGAATATAGTCAAAGGTTACGAGTGCAGTGGAACATCTATCACGAGTACAGGTCAGCTAACTAAGCAACATAAGTCAGTACTGTACTCGTAGTAATCATACAAGAGATATCTTACCTCAGCTTCGGAGACGCAAGCTGAGGTCTACAAGTGTTGCACATAGGCTTTAAGTACATAGAAACGTATTCGAGAATATTCTGATAATCAGTGGCTGAAACATATGAAGAGAACTAGCTCTCATATAACACATAATATCACTAGTCGTACATCAGAAAATCAGAACGAAGTACAAAGAGCAGAATATATTCGGTTTGTGGCCGTGCTTGATCTTCACAGATTAGGTCGTTGGTTCTGACAAATATATCCCATGGCACATGACTCTATTTGAGTGTTTAAAACCGGTATTCATTGGAAACTGTCGGTATGACAGTAAACTTGACCGATACATAGAGGTTAGTTACATAGAATATATCTCGAGAAATTCACTGTGGCGGTGCTCAAGCTATTACTCACCCTCCACACAATATATTTGCCACCTTGGGGTTTCCCACGGTAATTCAATATACTGGCAGGGCACCTCGAGCAGCACAAGACCTGTAGCCGTTTTCTATAAGTACTATGTCGTTCACCAGTGGTTCTATGCGCATTGACATTCTGGCTAATTAACACCGTGGTACATCTTCCTTTCCTTAATGGCTAGTTCACTAGCTTCGTGCACTGCCTGTTCCCCTACGCATTACATGTGCAAGGCTATTCATTGTGGTAAACAATGCAGGCGAAATTTAAAGGTTGTGGGCAGTCCACGACTCCAGATCCAGCATGTTTGTCCCTCCCCCTTCGACTGTATCTCATGTCGTTCTCTCTAGAAAAACTCTGACCCAGCGGAAATCTTATTCAAGACTCGTTACTTTGCGGCGACTACAACTGTCACCTGAAGTTTACTGGTGCGGCTTTCATGAATCCAGATATTCCCAGTGACTGGCAGTTTGTCTGTTTACCTCTTAGGGCGTGCCCCACAATCTCGGACGCGACTCATTTTTACGACTGCATGGCAATATTTGATTGCTAAGGTGGTAGGTGGTCTGACGTCTGGCTTTAGCCCATGTCAAGCCGAACCATGCTGTTCTCTGTACATAACGAGATGGCTATGTTGGAAATGGTGGCAGTCGGAACGAATTAATGGTGATGGTGACCGACGATGCTATATAACGATCAGCGGCCCACTCGAGTGAACTCTTACCTCGTGTTGGTCCCTTTCCTTCAGAAATCTCCGCTGTGCAAGTCTCTTCTGTTCGGATGTTTGAGGGTGTGGATGAATTCGGGGACCCCCGCCCAGGTGGGTTTCAATATGAGCAGTTGATGGTGCACATAACACCATGGAGTAATCACCAATGCTGGGACAACGCGCTCACACCTTCCCTTCCCAGGTGTCTCAAAGCATGGCACTCGAAACTATAATATCTTTTACCAGGTTACTTTCTGTAACTGTCGCTATTCGTCATGCCTACCAACCGAACCTAGCCCCATGGCGGAGCTCACACCGACATGGTGAAGTTTGGTAAACTATTCACCCATTCCTCATTTTGAAATAGCAGTGGCGCTATAGGCTTGACTTACCTGCCGACCTACCGGCTTGCAAATATAACGATCGAGCTGAGCTTGGATAGTTGCCGCCTTGAATATGGCTATGAAGACATGCGCGTATCGTTCTGCATCGTGTCCGTAACATGCAACGGCCACCAGTGACCGGATACAACGGCATTTGCACAAAGTACGCAACATGGAATGTTGTTGTATGCATGATTGTTGTCTTCACGCGCAATGTTGCCTCATGCGCCTGGTTGCATCCCAAGGCTCGGCCAGGTTAGATTCTTTAGAAAGGGGCTGGAAATGCTGTGCTTACTCATTTTTTGAGTGCGGCCTCATGTTCTCCGTGCTTTTCCATCTGAGACCCGATCGGCGATCTGGTCCGTTACAACACCCCTTGCGCCCCTTGTTTGGGTCTAATTTTTAGATGATTGCCCCGGAGCCAAATCGTGGACGTATGCTTGTGAGAAAGCCGCGAGGTCGCCGTGTGCGTGCATTATTTTAGCCGCAGTATGCTTTAAAAGCCACGTACTTTCCAGGGTGCTACCAGCTGTTTCGCATTCCGTCTCAAGTAGCCCGTCCGTTGCCGCCGACCATCTCTGCTTGCTTTCTCCGTCGGACCCATACCACACTCTCTTCCGTCCAGAATACAAAGATGCTTGAAGCATTCAAGATCAAGGATTTTGACCTCAACCCGATCTATGAGGCATGGGAGAATCCTCCCAGGTTCTACGGCGATCCCAAACGAGATATGCCCGTAGACGATTGGCTCGAACAGATCAGGACTGGCTGTGTCGAGCGCAAGGTGCCAGAAGAGTACTGGCACAAAGTTGCCCAAAATTACTTGGGCGAGAAAGCGAAGGTGAGATTGGTGGAGCTGAAGAACGTAATGGCCCAGATGAATGGGGGAAAGTACCGCTGGAGTTGGAAGAAGTTCAAGATTGCAATGAAAAACATGGGATGTGGGTCGACTTTGTTGGTGTTCGAGCATAGCCGTTGACGCTGATCAATGCGAATAGGGGACATCGACACACATGTCACCACACCCGTGGAAGTACAACGTAAATCCTCGTCTTCAGGGACTTTCTGGCTCACTCGTCGGAGATCTTCGAAAAGCACCACAAGCGAGACTTCGTCGAAAGAGGTCGTCGAAGTGGTCAGGACTGAACCTCCACAACCACCTCCGAAAGATTCCAGACCAAACCCTGTTAAGATGCTCTCTGAGACTGCGGTGTATGCGGCAGCTTCAGCGTTCAAGCATCGTGCACCTCAGCGTGCGAACACTATGGCCGGAGCGCTTGTAACTACTACCTCTGCAACATCGGCACCATCTGTTCAGGCTGTAGCAACTACTGCGGGTCCTGTTGGAGAGAACAACGGTGAGTATCCGTAACTGCTCACTTTCCTAACCGACCGATTCTGAATACTAAATTTAGCTGTAACAACCGTATCAAACGTCCCAACGTGGCTCTTGAATGCATGTCATGCGCTCAATTTCCTGACTGCTGAGCACCCTAAAGCAATGACAACACTCAGTACAGTTCTCATCACTGCAGGGACGCTACCTGCCATCCCTGCAATAAGCGGAGGTACAGTGTTGGCTTCTGGGGTTGCTCAGGCCGTTGGAGCGATTGCGGTCGGGGTAGGGAACCTACTCAAGGCCCAACAAGAAGGACAGATTCAGATGTCGGAGCAAACTACTGTAGCTGCGCCTCGTCCACCAATACGTGCGGCTACATTCCAGTGATGAATGTTGCCCTGTGGATTGAACTCAGCCAGTTGACAAGAACATACCCACAGTCTCGTGGTTCTCAGTACGCCATCTAGCGTGGCGGACTCCGCATAGCCAGTGCTGTAAGTTATTTTTGGGACATTTACCCTTCGAGCTACTATGCATACAAGTGTATTTTTAAACACTCGTTAGTTACATGCCTGTAGTTAACAATACCAAGTACTACAACACGAAAAAGTGCAGTGACAAGTACTTACAGCACCATATGTCATGTTTTAGCGTAGCCAAGAGCCTCTGTGTGTACGCTTCGCGGATGGCAGTACGCTTAGCACCACGGGCAATGGCAAGAGCCTATCCCCTGATCGATGGTTCCAGAACGGGGAGGCTTCGGTAAGGGGGCGGCCGACCTTGTAATAATGCATTCCGAGTCTAGATGCCGGTCCATAGACCAATGCCTGAGCGCCTAAGCACTCGATGCCCATGTAAATGATGGACGTTTCATACTGACACCGACATGGTAAAGTTGAAAATGGTAGTGACCCCAAACGGCGACCGCAGGCAATCGATGATCGGACCTATTTCTGCAGGGTGCAAATACAGTAATGTGAGGAGTAGACCTGCAACCCTGCATTCAGGGAACAACCAACAAAACTTCTTATGCATCCCTGAAGCATTCGAGCGCAGTGAACATCGACGACCCGGACGTGTAGGGATGCCTCATGCATAAGGATATCACGTGAATATGACCCAGGAGCGGCTTGAAGCAATGCACTCCGAGCCGGGTGCACCTAAATACGCCACAGGCTCCTGCATGTCGGCCTTGCGTACTGTGCAGGCCTACCATACCAGTGAGCATGGAACTACAACCTGAAACAGGATGCAGGTGGCGCTATGGACTCGATGGAGGTTCTGTTATTAAGACGGAAATAGCATCAGCATCCATTCGGACGTTCTGTACTCCTCTCCTGACCAGTAGCTTCACTCGAACGTCTTTGTCGCCTATTTCGGGAGGATCTAGGCAGACTTCTTCACCGGGAATCGGTCACCGGTCGAGTATCCCGTGACCAATACTGCCTTGTTGTGGTAGAATTCCTGGGATGAATACGCGCCTCGATAAGGTAGATGAAGTCGAAACGGAAGTTCTGATAGTTAAAAGACAACCAATCACGGCATATGCTGTGGTGGGTCCATCTTCGGATGCTGTCCTCCCCCGGGATATGTACTCAGAATCTGCTCGGCATTTGCTGTGCACAGAGAGATCGCCAGGCACTACTACGAAGGCCGTGAATTATTGCGGGAGGTCGATCAGAACAGTGCTATATCTCGACTGACTGTGCAGAATGGGTGAAGCTGTGAGGCTGGCGACATAAGGCACACCGCTTGGAGGGACCAGAATGCAAGTTCGCCGCCGCAAGGTCCTGAAGAGATCTAATCGAGTGATTCTATGGTTCCATGTGTGAACGAAATACCGTTCGTCCTGTTGACCTTGGGCTCGATTCCTCTGCCTTCGCCGTCAAAGATGTTGAAAAAACGGAGCAGGGTGAATCCGGAGCAGCCTGTCGGTTTATCTGAACAATATCGAGTATAATCGGGTGCAATCTCCGAAACTCGGGACCCTTTGACTGGAAACGATTATCGATCGGGAGGGGTCTCTACGACGACGTCGCTGCTCCTTATAAACTGCCTTAGTAATAGGAACGAGTATATTGTCTTCCTCCAGCAAGATGGACGACTTTGAGACTTATCAAAGCCCATTATCACAGTGAGCACCTGTCTTCGATTTCGTTCAGCAATCGAGGATTTATCGTCATGAATTAGCCGATATGCCAGCAAAGAGATGGCCAGCCTGTTCTCTCCCGCTGTACGCGATTTATTTCATCTCCTCGACGTATCATATGCACACTTCTTTTCTTAGAAACGTTACCGGACATGGAGAGAACTGTGGTTGAACCTAGCAATCGCCGAGAAGGAGCTGGGGCTGCCAATCACCGATGAGGCTATCGAACAGATGAAAGCAAATCTGGTACGTCTGGTGCAATTCAATCGTATCTCCTTTCACGTATTGTTTGACCGATGGGGTTGACTCAACCTAACCTTCTTAGGACCTCACCCCAGAGCAGTTCGACATTGTTGCAAAGGAGGAGAAGAAACGCCGCCACGATGTCATGGCACATGTGCATACGTTTGGTCAAGTGGCTCCAGCCGCAGCAGGAATCATCCAGTATGCAGCTCTCTTCACAACTTCACTTATCACCATGATACTCAACACACGTCGTCTCGCAGTTTGGGGGCCACTTCTTGTTATGTGACCGAGTACGTCTTTAGCCGGTCTGCCAATTCGAGGTCGGCTTCTGAAGGGCAATACGACTGATGTAGTAATGCGGATCTGATATTTATGCGCACGGGGCTCACGTATCTCTTAAAATCTCTAGCCGTCCTGATCTCACGGCTGTCGGCATTTGCGGCTGAATATAGGGCCCTTCCTACTCTCGGGTATACGCATTTCCAGCCTGCACAGCTGACAACTGTCGGCAAACGTGCCACATTATGGATTCAGGTATGCATCTCCGTTGGCTAGGTTCCTCACTCTTACAGGAGGAATTGCCTGTTCCTCGACCGACTGCAGGACCTGCTGTGGGACCTACGGAATATCAAAAGGGCACGCGATGACCTCGGGTTCCGAGGTGTGAAAGGAACCACCGGGACACAGGCGAGCTTCTTAGCACTGTTCGATGGCGATCACGATAAGGTCGAAGAGCTGGATAGACTAGTAACTAAGCTCTCCGGCTTCGAGTATGCCTATCCCGTCACTAGTCAGACATACTCGCGCAAGATAGACGTCGATGTGCTGTCCAGTCTTTCATCCTTGTCTGCCACAGCGCACAAGATTGGAACGGATCTGAGGCTCTTGGCCAATCTGAAGGTCAGTCTCGATATTTATCTGAGTGCGGGCATGCAACCCTAGTTCCGCACACGCGAGTACTCAATAGAGTCCAGGAAATTGAAGAGCCGTTTGAGTCAACGCAAATTGGGTCGTCAGCTATGGCGTACAAGCGAAACCCCATGCGTTGCGAGCGTGCCTGCAGCCTTTCGAGGCTATTGCCAGCGTTGCATAAAACCGTGATCGAGACTACTGGCGTGCAGTGGCTTGAGCGGACACTGGATGATAGGTAACGGATTCCCCGCACAGGTAACAATGGATGCGCTGACGCTTGTACGCAGTGCAATCCGCCGAGTGGCCGTGCCAGAAGCCTTTCTTGCGGCGGACATTGTCCTCTCGACGCTGCGCAACGTCTCCGAAGGACTCGTCGTGTATCCAATGGTAATTGCACGGCACATCAAGGCAGAGCTTCCGTTCATGGCGACGGAGAACTTGATTATGGCTATAGTCAAAAAGGGGGGTGATAGGCAAGAGGCGCACGAGAAGATTAGAGTGAGTAGCTACCACACGCCATCTTGGACCGTGGGCCGTTGGCTTGCGACCCATGGCCCTATATGATCTTCTTGCTGATTGTGGCAGGTGCTATCCCATCAAGCTGCGTATCAGGTAAAGAACCTGGGACTGGACAACGACCTCATCGACCGTGTTAGACAAGACCCTTACTTCGATCCCATCAAGGACGAGCTAGACCAACTGCTCGATCCAAAGACATTTATCGGACGGGCACCTGAACAAGTGGACAAGTTCCTGAAGGAATGGGTCGAGCCAGCTCTGGCGGGTGAAGAGCTAAAAGCGGCAGTCGCGGCCGCTAAGAAGGTGGAGTTGAATGTCTAAAGCTGGAGGGGAGCGTGACGAATTCCATGTAAAATTGGTCCGCAAGGATGCCAGCGTGCACGTACGTTAGGACTTGAGTATGGTAGGGTCCGGCTGCGAAAAGGGTTTGAATATGAATTTAGAAGTGTCCATCTAAGGGCAGATTACAGTATGGAGCTGCCGGAATTGCCGAGCATGTGCGGCGTTGGAAATTTTCAAAGAGCGCCAGGCAAGAGTGCGTCGTCCTCCTCGACGACGGCCACGTCGAGGCCGACGAGGGGTCTCCCTGGCCTCCGAGAGTCTCCCAGCCCCAGAGAATAACAGAGAGAGAGGGGAGAGTGCTCGAGAAATCCCGTATTCGTTTGTTGATAGGCCCGGGGTGTTTCGCACGCCGGCATCGACTAATCGCGTGTTCTTTGTCCAACTCTTAACCGGCTTTCTTCTGCTCTCCCCTCCATCACCAAAAAGCGACCGCCGCAGAAGTCCTGGAGTGTCGATTTCTTGGTCCTTGCCGCACAGTATAGCTGTGAGTATCGTTTCATATTCTCCTAAGCCCTTTTTCGTTATGTTCTCGTCGCCCAGCTAAGGGAATCCCCCATGCGGACGCGCTTTGTTTTCATATCTGTAAGCATCTCGTAGTGACTTTTGGTTAAACGGTTTGCCCTTCATTCCCGAAAACCACATCCACCTGTTCAACTCCCCTCCTCTCGTCGTCTGGTCCAACTCTTCCCAGACGACATGAGCAATCTCCAAATCCCAGACACTTCCTATGCCTCGCCGCGGCAGCACGGCGCCTCTAGGCCCGTCTCCGTCTCCGTCCAACCGTCTCCTCCCTCTACCTCTCAATCCGCCTCCCGGCGCCAAAGAGCATCTCACCAAGTCGTGTCCTCTCAGCACCAACAGATGTCTGCAGACGATCAGCCTGCCTATCGCGACGTCTACTCTCATCCTGCCGCCGTCGCTTACGCGACCGCGCATCCACGTAGGACCATCCCCAAGTTCGGCCCGTACCTGCTCTTGCAAACCCTTGGAGAAGGAGAGTTCGGAAAGGTCAAACTCGGTCTCCATTGTCAGTGGGGCGAGGAGGTGGCTGTCAAACTGATCCGCAGGGGAAATATCGACTCCTCTGTCAGGATGTCAAAGGTGGAGCGTGAGATCGAGGTTCTGCGGGTAAGCACTACCGACCTCTAGGGTGCGACGATGATGCCGATTCTCAGTCCTCCACAGACTCTGAAACATCCGAACATCGTCCGCTTGTACGATGTTATTGAAACGGACAAGTACATCGGCATCATCTTGGAATATGCTTCCGGAGGAGAGTTATTCGACCATATATTGGCACACCGCTATCTCAAAGAGAAGGATGCTGCAAAGCTATTTTCTCAGCTTATCTCTGGCGTCTGGTATATTCACCAAAAGAAAATCGTTCATCGCGATCTCAAGCTGGAAAACCTTTTACTTGATCGCCACCGTAATGTCATAATTACCGATTTCGGTTTCGCCAACCGTTTCGAACATCGTGCAGACGATCTCATGCAAACGAGCTGCGGTTCCCCATGCTATGCGGCTCCGGAGCTCGTGATTTCCGAAGGTCTCTATGTCGGCTCCGCAGTTGACATCTGGTCATGCGGTGTTATTCTCTATGCTATGCTTGCCGGCTACTTACCTTTCGACGATGATCCTGCCAATCCCGACGGAGACAACATAAACCTCTTGTACAAATACATCGTGAACACTCCTCTTTCTTTCCCGGATTATGTTTCGGCGGAGGCCAGGGACTTACTCTCAATGATGCTCGTTCCGGACCCGACACGTCGTGCCGACCTGCGTTCCATCATGGCACACCCGTGGTTGTCGGCTTTCGCCCACATCTTCTCCAAGTCCGTAGAGGATCTTGAGCGTGCTGCCATGGAACAACACCAGATGAAGAGGCTCGCTTATCAGAGGCAGATGCGTCAAGCTGCTGCCGCTGCCACTCAGCCAGAGCCTGCAAGGGTGGCACGGACTCAGAGTGCTCGCGTCGACGGCATGCTTAACGTGGCGTCGTCAGCTGCGCCACGGAGCCACTCGTACAGAGAAAATGCATCTGGGCAAAACCAACCTGAATACCTGTATGAGACATCCATCGACCAGTCAATATATTCTTCTCCCTCTCCACCCATGGACTCCCGTCAAACGACCTCTCTCGCTGTTTCTCCGACGACTCCAATGGACGACGATCCATTTGCCCCTCATCCACCCGTCAGCATCCCCGTTACTATCTCCACCCCCGACGACAGCCCATCCGTCGGTACGAGCAACAAAGACAATGTCTCCCAAGTCACCACCAACGTTCCTGCAGCTCAAAATTCCGCAGACCATAAGAAGAAAGGACCCAGTGGCTTTAGACACACTATTCAGGTTGAATACCCTGGAGAACCCCGGTCGCATGAACCTTCCCCTGGCTTGGGCCAGATCAAGACTCCTACACCGAGCAAGAAAGAAACCTCGGCTATTAAACCGAGCCCGAGCCCCAGCGCTAGCGCTCAATCTCGTGAGCGGAAGCCCTCTTCCTCGCAAGTAGCAATCAATGCCAATAAAGACAAAACTCCACAGAGACCCGCTGTTGATAATGGATTGGGCAGACCACTTCCCTCCACTCCAACTACTGTTTCTCAGGTTAAATCCTCTGCCAAGGTCTCCAGTTCCACTCTACGGGACGACCAACCCCAGACACCTACCGTGGCGGTTTCTCCTGCCAGTCCCCCTGGCACCGCGAGCATGGATGGAAAGTCGGCACAGTCTATCAATACCGGCACTACTTCCACCGGGTCCGCCTCTAGCCGGCACCGTAAAGGATTGTCGATCGATAAATTTGGGCTCGGGAAGATATTTGGTTCCAATTCTGAGCAAGTCAACGGCTATGCTTCACGTGTACCATCCGAGAGTTCGGCCACAGGCGCGACGTCTCCTATCGAGGAGAAACCGCTACCGGCCGATCCTTCCCCGGCTGATGTACCTAAGTCACATTCGAAGACATCTCTCCTCAGCCCCGCCCCCAGCGATTCTGCAAACGCGAAGAAAAACAGGAGGAACACGCTTACAGTCATGGTCGAACCATTCAGTCGTAGCATCAAAAATCGCAAGGGCAAGACGCCTACCGGAGAGACGCCCGTCAAGGACAATCGCGACGCCGAAAAGCAAGCTGCATTGTCGTCCATCGCTTCCCCCTCACAGACCCACCGTCAAACTGCCATCTTCCCGAGCATGGCCAAAGAAGCGCATTCAGCCAGTGATAATCCAGCATCAACAACTAAAGCCCGCAATGTCATGCAGTGGTTCAGGAGACGTAGTAACGCCAAACCTGATGGGGAAGAACGCACTTACGCGGGCGCCACTCTACCTATTGGCGAGAAGCCGAGGAATGGGGAACAGTCCAGGCCTGCTCAGACTGGTGACAGCTCTTTCTCCTTCTCCAGAGCTGGGTGGAAGTTCACCTCATCTACACCCGCTGCCAAAGATGTTCTTCGTATTCACCATGGTGCTGTTGATCAGACCACCATTACTACCCGACCTCCACCTGAAGTTATCAAGAGAATCTGCCAAGTTCTAGAGGAGCTAGGTATGGAGTTCAAGGCAGAGAGCGAGTACAAATACCGATGCGTCCGAGCGAAAAGGAAGAAGACTGGTTCCGTTGGCTTGGGTTTCAGCGGCGTTGGTGGAAATGGATTGGCAGCATTTACGATAGTTGGCTCGGCTGCGTCAAACGGGGTAAGAGGCGATACTGGCTATAATGTTCACTCTACTTCAATATGATTCTTCCAGGTGGATAAACGCGGTCTTCCGGTGCCCTCCAATCCATCTGCTGGTGGAATGCTCAAGGGATTGCTCATGAAGAGACAGTCTTCTCAAGTCTCTGGTGTTGTGTCCTCACCACCATCGGTATCGATTGATGATGAAAACGTGACTGCTGCGCCCTCCCCCACCGATCAGTCGCCTTCTGGTGTAGAACCCATCTATGGTGATACTAGCCAGGATGCTGGAGATGAAGTCCGCTTCTCAGTCGAACTTACACGGATAGATCGCCTCAAAGACACATACAGCCTTGATATCCGACGTCTTAAAGGTAACCTACGAAGCTACAAGTTCTTGTACGACACTATCAGAGAGTATGTAGACTCGTCTATCTATACTCAACTCTACGTACTGATTGAACCCTTCAGGAGAGCTGATCTTCAGAGATAGGATGTTGGCGGATACCTGTATCTCGACTTCTCAGCTAACCTTCGTCATTAAGCTCATACTGTTCACAATTGCTCATGCCCAATACCCTACTCAAGCCCTTTAATCTTCCAAGATTTCCATATCCACCTGTTTCCAATTCATCACACTCGAATTGCTATAGGGTTCAGTGTCTCATTTCAAACCAGCCCTTCCATCGCAGCTGTCATTATTGTTTTTTTTCTTCAACTTAATCTGTCCGTTACAATTGCTTTCATTTTCTCGAAGTCATGCTTGTTAGTCCTTCCCCAAATCCACCCTGTGCATTCATTCCAAGGTGTATGCCAAAATCTGTGCAAGCTTATATCTGTATGCTAGGGTTATCACGCAGATTCGTCCATATTTACCCGCATGGGATGGATGTCCATGTGTACATATTCCCTTTGAGTCCCAAGTTCAACATGTTCATTATAGGCGAACCATGTTAGAACTAATCTGTAGAATAACATTGTCATATTATTGTAATTTGTCAAACTGTGCGAGAACGTCTCGAGCATCAGTTTGTAGGCTGATCATAATGATTCTTTGAATCCTGCTAACTAGTTTCAAGGAATGAGCATCTAGCTCGGTCAGGGCAGGAGGTTGATCAGGAAGACGATCCGGACTGCATGATTCTCCGACACGGCCGTCCTTTCGTGTATGATCGCGGTTTTCATTTGTCCGGTGCCCGTGCTCACACCCGCATCCGGATCCTAATCTCCATTCTCTGCACATCAATATTAATTCCAAGCACACAGGAACCTGCCTACGCGGCACGGGCCACGGCATGCCGAGGTCCCGTCATGATCCAATCAGCAAGCTGGTCCAGGAATGTCCCAGAGGATGATCTTATGCATGGACCCATCTTGGTCTGAAGTGAAGACGGGGCCCAGGAACTGATTATAGGATACCAAATTGCGTAGTCTGGATCTGAAGACCACGACTCGCTGCAGTAACATTTGTGTCCGCATTCGTGTACACAAGTTGGACATGAGTGCAAGACTCATCCCTATAGCAAGTGTCTGATTTGACTGACCGTTGAGCCCCAGTGTTTCCACAGCTCCGCTGACGTATGTCATATTGAAGAGAAGGTAAGGCTAGCACCCCAAGAATATAATACGTGTCGGGAGCTGGAACCACACTAGGAAGTGAAGCGAGTACGTAGAAATCCAGAAAATAAACCCGGAAGAATAGGCTATATATGTCCGCGCCAATACAGTACCGATGAGTAGTGGCACAAGAAAAGAGAATTATTTGACCAGTGATCCGTATAGACAAAGTGGACCCTGTTGAAATTCCGTGCAGCATCTCCCATCGACAGAGTAAATCGTGTGTTTGGCAAGAAAAATCAATATGGATCGTTGAGTATCAGTATTTCCACTGGCGGGAGGATCTGTCGTAAGCCAGACAGCAGAATCGCTGGGCAAGACCGATGGTGATCCGTTGTCTGCTGCTCTGATGATTTACAACTGCCGGGGAGAGAAAGGCCATTACCAGTCCACAGATAACTGACTCCGCAGCACTTGACAGCATCTGGGTAGAGTTCCAATCAGATGGACCAAATGAAAGGACATTCATTCTATACGTGGGAAGTAAAGCAACATTCGCAAACATCGACGACCTTTGAGGACATTATTTTATTATCGGAGACCGAGATTGTTGGAAGAGGAATCTGGTATATTCTGGGTGCATCAGAAGGGTAACTTGTCTATCTTCTGCTTACCACATCCCTTTAGTGTATGAAAAGCTGGACTGTGACGAATTGCAAAGTCACCTGTTCTCTAGCACCTAGCACGGAGCTCGTCATGCCGTCTACGATTAACTTCGAGACAATGGCCAGGTATCCCGCCGTTGCTCCATAACAATCACCCGTGTAGAATAACCAGTAAGAACCCTCACCTTGACTACCCAGAGTGATCACCCACTCGCCAACTCAGCCGGTCCTAAACTCGAGCCGTCTGTACATGCCTCTACATGTCCAATCAAAGCAGCTGGTGGGGAAGTGTCGGTAACTTGGGCATCTGTGAGATTCATCTGAGTATTCGAAAAGGGGAGCGAGTGAACTCTAGGGCAACCACAGGTGCGAGGGAAGATGAGGTAGGCTAAGAAATGATATAATGTATTATGTAATCGGGCGTCCTTAGGAAGCCCGATGATGTATGTACAAGTGTACTTCGTATAGATCATGCGCAGTGGTAAGAGAAATTAAAAATTGTGTGGTAGCAGTACGAGAGTATGAATGCGAATGCAGGAAAGTGAAGGACGGAAGTAATTGCTGCAAAAGGTATTGAAAATTGACTGCTTGGGAAAGATGTAGATGCGACGTGATTGTCGTACAACTGTTATAAAGTCTAGATGTGTGCTGTCCCAGAACAACTCAGTCGCATATGACCCACAAGAAGCAATAAAGTCCGGACAAGGAAAAAATAATCGTCAAATGTCATCAAATGGGTTAGGAAAGGCAATTAGCAAGTATCCATCAGCCTGTTTTTCGGGTTTGTCTGGTTGAACTCTGCCCATGTCGTAAGATTGAAGTTGGTATATGCCTCCATGTACCTGTGATCAAATCAGGACATGGAAAGTCGGAACAATTAGATGGAAGCTCACGTGTTGATATATGCGGCTGTAGGGAAGTCAGGAGGATCGCAACCAATGTTTTTGGCATTCGCAGGTTGGTATACTCGAATGTAGTCGACTAGCATCGTCGCAGGCAGCTCGATATTCTCGAAATCAATACCCCCAAAATTGATAGAAAATCCGAGGTTAGCGATGATGTACTACGTTAACCGATCAGCATCGAGAAAAAACACCGATAGATGTCAAAATTTGTGATTACCATAGGTTCCTGGGGAATTGGGCGAGCGCTAATCTCGGTGAGAGAGTCAGGACCCACACCCCCAGCCATGACAGTCCAGGCAGCCTTGTCATCACTTATCCATGTTATGTAGCCGTTATCAAAGCTGCCATGAAATATCAGGTATCTGAGTCACGAAAACGATAGCTATACATACCCCGGGACATATTCGAAGCCATAAACGCTGTAGCACCGCTGGTCCAACTCATAACAGTCCTGATCAGTGGTAGTCAAACCGCTCGTGGTTTCTTGGTACGCTCCTACAGCCATTGTTCCAGTACTCGGCGAAGGATGGAGAACGCATACTTGCCTCCGTGGTAAGAATTCAATTCAGTGATCGTTGGATCATATATCTTGAAGTTATCTGAAGTATTTAACCATTGATATGCAGCCTAAGGATGCAAGTTAATGAAAATAGTTTTTTCTAACATATGACTTACGTTGAAAGGCGCCCATTGCGCAGATTGTGAAACCTTTAAGAATAGGGTAAGATACAAGTTGTGCAGACTGTCATCTACAGAACCTTCCCAAGGCCACCATCGACAGTAGCTTCAAATATATCGATTTCAGGTGCAGAGCGCCCAACGTAGTCACCGTTGCTATGCACTGGGCCAGGGTGCGATTCCCCTGGACATGTACATGCTGACAACCGTTGACCAGGAAGAAAAGACTTGCCCTTCGATTTGAGTAATATACATATGTGAAAAACAGTGAGCTCACTAGCACACCACCATGGTCTGGGTCTCCATTCTCCGTGGCTGCCAACGGCTTCTCGGTACCCGGGTAAGTTTGATTTGGTAGTGTTCCAACGTCACAACTGTCATAAGAGTACGGCCACTACAAAGCTTAGTGGTTGGCAACATCAGCAGAGAACTCTGTATCTACTTACCAAACCATCCAAGCTCGCACCAAACCCTGCGCGACCTATATTTATAATCAGTATGAGTCCGACATCACAGCAACCCGAGCGTTACCTAGATTTCCCATTGTCCAACTTCAGGGAGTTAGTTAGATACAGATTACGCGAATATGAACCGGCCACCCACATAGCGGGCCATAAACCGCTGACGAACCTCATCAATAGCACGAAAATTAAGTAACAATCACACCCACTGGACATTGTTTGAACCCGGAAGGGTAACAGAAGCTTACAGAAATTTGAAAGGGTTTCAAGCAAACCAAAAATCTACATACTTTCTATTAAACCGCCCGTGAAGCAGAACTTGTTCCTACCGCTGTTGAGGCCCTGGTTGTAAACAAGAATGGACTGCTTACCATGATTGGATCTGAAAATCGAACGTTAGGATAGTAGATAAGCTCTCACAACTTACGTACCATTCCTGATTTGTAGCTTAAGTTGTGGTTCGTCACTGGATCCTCCTTACTCAAAGTAATGGCAAGGGCACCGCCCTTGGTCGTCACCGCAGACGGATCATACCATTCCAAGTCATTCTAGAGACCGAAAAGGCATGAGCAACACTAGCCTACCCACTAAAGAGTAAACTCAGCGGTTCCCCAGTAATGTAGATTAGGCGCTTCCCAATAAGGGTCATCGCCCGGATAGAAAGTGCGGCCATCTGTGTTGAATTCGTCAGAGAATACCAACTCTAGTTGTTCACTGGGGTTCGTATAGGATGCCTTCGTATACACTTCTTTCGGAGTGTCGACATCGATCAGTCCCCAACCACCAGGGATGGATGGTAACTGGCCAGTAGAGTTGATCCCGCCGAGGTTGAAACCCCCTTGCGTAGTCTGCTTCTTGTTGAGGAGGTGAGTGACGAAGGGAATTACTGCACAAGGGTTATACAATATAATTTCTAAGAAGTATCAGTCGCACCCAAACTGGGGTGATATGGTCAGCACGAGAGGGAGAGGTATTCACGAACAGATCTTACAAAAGACCTATGAGGGCCACCACAAGAAGGAGGAGACAGCCTAGATTAGCAATGCCTCGAGCGGTGAAGATGTGTCCACCCTTGTCACTCTTGAGGTCACGTTTGGGGTCGGGATTGTGCAAATAGTCATCCGGCTCCGCGGTGCCCATATTGAGTGCATGAGCTCCCCAATCCTGTGGATTGGGTTTGAGTGAGTACTAGACAGTAGGTCAGTACACGTCAAAGGGAGGGTGCGACTCCACACACCTGGTCGGACAGTGAGTTCTACATGTTATGACATGAGTAACAGTACTGAAGCCCACGGTGGCAACCAAAACACTCACGGCATAAGGTGAAGGACTTGGAGACCTGCTCTGGGTTGGAGAAAGTAGTCCATCACAGTAAGGTGACGACCCGGAATTGCCTTGAGACGGCAATAGATTCGATGTTGACGACGAAGGCCCGAATTCCTGCTTCAGTAAAGGAGAGTTCATTTAGACTGACCAACAAAGCCAACGCTTTCGAGTTCAGCTAAATCGTGCGCAGGGGACCTTGGCTCGCCGTACAGGCAGAGAAGTGGAAGATAATAACAAAGGAGTGGTTGTCACGGTAGTTGGAAGAGACTTGGATCAACCGTTTGACCGGCAAAGGGTCGGCTGGTGAATTGAACGACGGCATTACCACTCTAGCGGATGTGACGGCGTGAAGGGAATAGGATAAATGTTGAATGACAAAACGTAAGATAGTGACGACACCAGGCACCCATTCTGTACAGTGCGGTATACTGGAAAGCATTGCCTTCTCCCAGATGTTTGAAAGATAAAATCGCCTGTTTGCAACTAAGCACTATCGAACGTGACAATAGCATTAACAAGGCCATCAGCGGTAGGCTTTGAAGCTACAACGTCAACCTGCAACTTCAGTTCATCGTGAAAGAACGACGCAGTCGTGGGACCAATAACAGCAATCCTGATTAGTTGTTTTCCTGTTGACGCAGAGGAAGAAACAGTACTCCGGAAATGAAACCGCTCATGCAGAGTTGGCATAACGTGTTCAGCTGCAGAGGGTGCAAAGAAGACGACCCAGCCCCAGGCCCGTGATGGATCTGTTCATCTGGTTGTCGACCATTCACTTCACACTCAAACTGCCGATGCCTACTTGCCTGCTGATACCCGTTCTAGCGCAGTCTCCAGGTCACGCGGAAAAGAGGACGACCCTTGTGTCGCGTAGACTTGCAGTGTATGTAGAACTATGTCTTGTGATGTCAATATGTTGGGGAGGGTATCACGATTTTTGTCTCCAGTCAAATACAGTAGCGCCCTGGGCGGGCTCTCGTCTCGCCCCGCAGGAAGGTCATTCAAGATGAAGTGGGCAAGTTCCTGCGCGGTACCGGATTGTGACCCGCCGCGGATATCATAGGAGACAAAGCGGGAAGGCAACCTCGTCCTAAGCTCTGCTGCAGCTGACGCGGTTGCTTCCCCAACCACATAAAATGGCACGGATCCCCAAGTAACTGGAAGGCACAATGACAATGCGACCGACGACCTTCTGCTCCGACTCACCTCCGTCGTCAGCAACGGCATCTAAATCTCCTGAGATAACGCTCTCTACAGCTTTCCCCCAAGCTTCAACCGCCCTCTTACTCGTGATGATGACCCCAGAAATGCCTTGTGCCTGCGGCCCCGAGGCGACCTTCTGCACGAGGTGCTCCAGATTGACAAGGGCCGTTTCCAGGACAGGAACGGAGACTGGTAGGTAGTTATGAGCACGAAAAGCAGCCTCGTATTTGTCGGGGTGCTTTTCTGGAGTCCTTAGTAGCAGCACGTTGATCATGGTCAATCAGCGTCAGACGAACTGTCGAAGGAGCTGCTACCGTACATAAGTATATAGGCTGGCAAGGCTATTCACACGACCCCAAATGTGTAGTGTTGGTGCAACAGACAATCTAGATAGGCAGCTACTTGGCATCCCCCTCTTGGTCGCTGATCAATTTTATCACTTTCTCATAAACCGTAAATACAATACCACCACTCATCTGTAGAAAACGAGTGCAGAAGATCTCACAAACTGCACCGAACTGGACGTAGAGCACTTACAATTAATCGGGCGAGTCTTGGTGTAGTGCCCGTCCAGAACCGGAGTAAGCCCTCCTCTGTTAAGATGCGATACGCACAGTGGAAAGAGTTCCGGTACTGTTGACGGGCAGTCAGCGACTGCATACGTGTTTTGATAACGCTGTTATCCGTAGAATCGAAATAGGAACTACAAGTTTCGAACGGTCCACCACGCACTCGAGGGGTTGTGTAGTATACACTGTCACGAGACCAGCAATAGCGCCTATGCCGAAGGTGATGCCGCTAGATAGTTGTTGTCCGGGTCGCACCGTGCCCTGAACAAACTGCTTGAGTGTCGTGTACGTCGTAAACCGCACGGCAGAATTGGCTCCCTGACGCATCATCTATTCCCGAGAATAATTAAAAGGCTAAGTGTGTTGTAGGGACCAGCTGACTTACAACGGGGAAAAGCCCGCGATATATGCCCAAAATGCCCTCTTGCCGTACGATGGAAACAGTTCCATGTACTAGCCCACGATACTGAGGGTTCGGACGCTTCGCGTCGTCGATAAGTTTCGTCCTGCAAAAAGGCGCGTCATGGGGGTCAAGCATCCTGGGTATTCGTCAACGAACTTGATTGTCTCGGAAGGTGTGACCGCGATAATAGCCTCCACCATCCCGGCTCCGAGACCAGCTGTACAAACGGAGTGTTGAGATTAGGAGAGTTGGATTTTAAGTATGAAGGACCTACCAAGTAGACTGCGCGGTGGGCTGACTTTCCCCTGAAGAGTGGTCAGATCGTTGTGGGTGTGATGACGAAAGACTACATCGACCTGCCTCCGTGTCCGCCAGCATCGCCTTGAAGTGGTCGTAAGTCACGAACCGCACTCCGGCTTTGATGGAGTTTCCAATCACGAGTGCCGAGCAACCCGAGTATAGACCGGTTACACCTTTCTCGCGAAGCGTACTGCGTATGATTGCGATGGGAGGCTCCCTCTGCAATGCAGAAAAAACGGTGCTTAGTCGGGAGAGGCATTTTGCCAAGGAATGCTTTTCACACCTGACCACCGAACTGTGACCTTGTCTTCACGAACTCTGTCGGATACGTCACGAAGCTACCTTTGTGAATTCATTGAGTGAATCGGTGGGTGGAGATCAGAAAGGCAGAGAAGGTGCAGTATAGAAGCAACAAGGGGCATGCAAGTTTTCGGGTTGTAGGAACCAAATTATTATCGGAAACTCACGCCTCTATGGCACCTGCTGTGGTACCAGCTACGAGTGAATGGCTCGGCTTTTCCTTTCTAGAGGACATTTCGTTGGAAGCACTGAGATGGGTGGTGTGTCCAGGAATCCGAAAAACGATGGTTTAGTTAAAGTGACACGAGGACTCGGCTATGTACTGTACATGAGTGACGTCGTGTACACAGGTGATTATGCTTTGTGTAAAGCTCAATACAATCAGACGGTAGTTGCTAGTGAGACATGTGCGCTCGCATTCAACAATAAGACGTAGTATTATCATATACTTAGTGAGCCGTACTCCAAAGGTAGAGTGATTCATCGGTACCAGTGAGATAGTTGGGTAACACTACCGACAAGTGATAGGAGCCAGCTACACTCACAGGTCGCTACATACAATCCATGCTGCATTGCAACGTTCAGTGTGAATAAGGTCAGTATTAAATGGAAGAATCGCGCACGTTTGTCCACGGGTTCTACGATCGTTCGTTGCTTTGTAATATGTGCGCCAATACGCAGAAACTAAGAAAATGTGGTATATTCTTGAGTTCGAAGACATATATAAAGTGAAAGGTTTCTGGAACCATCTTTGGTCTCTAAACAGCATCATGTTAATGAAATCTTGCACTGCTGAGTGAATGAAAAGTCGTCCGTTGATGCTGTATCGCCAGGTAGTTTGCGGGCCTAGATAGACTCCCGTAAGATATGCTGTAGTATCCTCTGGCGACCTTATGACAGGAATGGATGTGCGAACCTGCGATTCCAAACGGGAAGGCATCGGAGGTACAAGTTTGGGCACATAGATTCAACGAAGAAGCGAGATCAAGATGGAAGAACTTAGCTGGAGTGGATACACGATCTGCAGCCACTAAGGAAGCAAGGACGACCATGCCAAGAAGTGGGAAGAATGAATTCCACCCGCTTAGAACAGAAGAACAGCTCGACCGAACACCTACAATATTATTGTACAGTACCCTGCCCCTTTCACACTGTCGTTGCTTTGCAACACATGACGGCACAGGATGTCGTCGTTGTCACATGACTAAATTTCTCACGTGATGACACGCGTTTTAGTTGAATCAACAAAACGCCAGCGAATCGTCGACCCTAAACCAAAGGGGAACGCGATTCGATTTCTTGTCTCTCACCGTCATCATCGCGTCGTGGTACATCATCTCCTCGACTATCTAGCTCGGCATATATTTTTTTTTGGCGTCCCCACACCCAGAGCACCTTTGTGTACATATTCGGTCAAACGTAGGCTCTACCCCCTCAATCGCATATTTACTTTCATCACCTCGAATCGCACGCGATGGCCCCCCAGAAAGCTACTGGTGGAAAGTCTAAATCAGGTGCGCCTTCCGGGCAGGGTGCGGGTGCCACAGCGGGCGCTGTAGCAGGCGGGGCGACGGCTGGTCAACGGACGATCCAGACGAGGAGTCAGAGAGCGGGGTTACAGGTATGAGTTCATCTTCTCATTCCTTCCTCCCGTTTCAGCGCTTCTTTTTTGTTTCTATTCATGCACAAGAATGACCGCCGATGCTTTCCCAGTTCCCCGTCGGACGTATTCACCGTTACCTTAAGCAGCGCACACAGCACAATGTTCGTATTGGCGCCAAGGCTGCAGTATATACATCTGCGATATTGGAGTACCTTACTGCAGAGGTTCTTGAGCTTGCTGGTGAGTCATATTCCCATTTCTGTGTCTTCTGCGTTGAGATACCGTATCGTGTTGCTGAGCCAGCTTTCGCATGCCTATTTATTAGGAAACGCCTCCAAAGATCTTCGTGTGAAACGCATAACGCCACGGCACCTTCAACTCGCAATCCGTGGAGACGAAGAACTGGATATCCTTGTCCGCGCTACTATCGCGGGAGGTGGTGTCCTACCATTCATCCACAAGAGTCTTACGGCGGGTACGGGAAAAAATAAGAAACTCGAAGGACAGTGAATGTGATCGGGTAACTGAGTCGGTCACCTGGTGATGTAGTATCACAAAGAGTATTGTCATACCACTCATTTGGATCTGGCTTGGGGTCAGTGACGTCGTGTTACCGTATTCTAGGTCTTGACTGAACGGTCTAGACGAGTCAAGTATTACTCTTCTTTCTGATTTTCCTTGTAGTGTCTCTCATATGTGCAAGTATATTTTATGCTTTGTTGTACCTTTTGATCGTGAATTTCTGCGGCCTCCCTAATACGTATTGAGCAGGCACACAGGAATTACGTCGGGGACCAGGTGAGCATCGTCCGTGGCTGCCTTCCTCGGCCTCGTCGCGCCTGAGAATACGTATGATACGGATAAAAACACCCGGTAGGAAGTGAGTCACGTTAGCATACTCATTCTTGGTGTCTGACATCAAGAGTCTAAGAAACGATCGGGCGAGTACAATGCATGTTGCAACTGTGACATATATACATTACACATTCGATGGGATCAGTGCGCTTAGTCGTGAGGAGCGCGTGCGCGGCCTTCAGCTGCAGCCTTTCCTCCCGCTTCTCGGAGTTCTCCTCTCTCGTGCATCTCTGGGTTCCTCGTAGCTTTGCCCATCACCTGGAAGTATACCCGTAAGGATCAGTTACTGCGAATCTCCAATAGACCGGCTGAACAGTACTACCTTTTCGGTCTTGCCAATGACCCTATCTCCGAAGTTTGCTCCACTGCCTGGTAGATTGGACTGGCCGCCGACTGCGACGCCACCTAGAGTAGTGCCGGTGATTACTACTTGTTAGATGATCCATGGTAGATAAGGCGGCTCACCTTCCGGTGCAGGTGCGACCCCGAGAGGACGCTCCGAGTTGTAGGCGGACCTGCCTTCGCCACCCTGCAGTTGGTCGGCGCCAACACCGGTACTGCGTCCACGGCCCTCACTACCTAAGTCGTCGCCGCTGGTTTCGTAAACGTTACCCGCGGCTCTCCGGCCTGGAGAGAACTGTTCCTCGGACTCATAGCGTCCCGACTCGCCACGGGCAGCTCCCGAAGAATGGCGGTCAATGCTATCATCAGAGTAGTCGTTCTGGGCTGGTGTACCAGATCCGGGGAGAGGTTCGTTAGCACTGTGCAGACGGTGCTGCGGGGGAGAAGAGTAGTTCGTGTTGTCGGACATATGGAATATCTTTGCTTTGTCTCGTTGAAAGTCGACTTTCGTTTGTGTGGTGGTAAAATGCGTTTGAAGGATCCAGACGGGTCCGGAGATGGCACTTATATACTATCTTGCGAGCGACCATGGGAGCCGTGGGTGACGTCAGATATGGTGTAGCGAAACTGCAGGTGAGCCGCATGATGTCACTTTGTCTCATCGGTAGGAAGATTGGAGATGCTGCACTGGAATGCCACTCCACTAGTTTCCACAAAGGGCCCCACGACGGGTGTTCCGCTATGACGCTGAATATTCTCAGACAGCCACGATGACCATATATCCCCGTTTACGTATCAACAGTAGGACCGAAAACGCTGCGGTGACAACCTAGTGTTACACCTTGCAATGAGGGTTCGTAAACCACCAATAACACATCATAAAGCCAAGCATCTCGGCCAGAAAGGATGCTAAGCAAAAGGGGCCAAGCCCAGTTTGCCATGTATTTCCTATGAGCGCCCCTAGGAGTAGGATGACACTGGAGCCGGACATGAATATTGGACATCCATAGAGTGGAGCTCCACCCACCTGTACTGACAGCAGACGATAGGAAAACTGAACAATGGAAACATTCTATACCAAGGTCCATACCTCTAGTTATGATATCAGTCGGGTAGGCATTATTAGGGGGAGTGGTGAACAACCCACCAGAAGTCGCGGTGTCCGCAAGGTCATGCCCGTTAGGATGCTCACTGAAGCAAAGAGAAGGGAATTTTAGCAAAAAAATTGCCGATATGACCCTATTCCACTATCATCGACGGCCTTCATCGCAAGGAAGACTACATTTGAATACAAGGAGGGTAGACTGGATGATGATTAGCGTTGTTACGGCGATCAACGGTTCATCTTACCAGGAAGTTAGTATTGTCCACGTCGTCCTTGAAGTCGGCGCAAAACAGCTTCCACTTCCTAAGATCGATCCCACCATTGTGCTGGGTCGCACGAAGGGAATGCCTGACATACTCGTCACGACCAAGTTAGACACCACAGGAACAAGTCACCGAAACTGCGCCTGCGAGGCGGAATATAGTAGACACTGAATAGATGTAAATATCAGCAGCAGTGGCAAAGCAACCAAGAAAACAAGTCCGCCTACTCCTCTCGAGTGTTCGGTACTGCAGGTGGATGGTGATTACCATCAGTACTTGGCGCGGGGGGAGGGGAGTGTCTTACCAGGCTTGTTGGTGCATAATCATCTCCTGTTGACGCCGGTACCGTGCATCCTCTGATGCACGGAAGCTCTTGACTAGACTGGCGTACCGCAACCTCGGAATGGCTCGGGAACTCGACCACGGGATGCTCACTACTCCGATAGTTACTCAGGTTAGCGACCTTCTCATCAGTAAAGCCATACGTTTTCGAATACTGCGGCCTATAAGGAAGCTTGGTGAACAAGTTCTCGAAACAACTTGGCAACTATGCTGCGGAGCGCGAAATCGTACTGCAGTAAACAAACGGGTGACAATCGCTCGGCAATCCAGGTCAATGCTACTGTTTGGAGACAGGCACGAAGGTGTGCAACCCCGGATGGAATGAAAAGAATGTCCCTGGTTCGACGTCTCAGAGAAGACATGAAGAACGGACTCTCACTGATTGCACTAGCAGACGCTCCATTCCGCGCACTTTTGTGTCACAACCGTCCTCCTGTTTGGTTGGCTCTGAACCACCGTGAGATGTGGAAATCTCTCCAAGCGGTCAAGTGAAAGGCCAACAGTATACTAGTACGAGTGGCTGTCATACTCTTGCAGTTCTTGTTACGGGAGGATGGCTGGAGTTAATGTTGCCTGCAGGAACAGCATCTTTCTATAGATATATAGATACATGAATATCAGTATAGATTGGATGGAAGTAGTTCAGGTTTTCCCCTTTGCACCGCTGCCAGCACGAGTAGATTATCACAGCTAAGTAATAGTAGCACATCACGGGATACGGCGTGAGTACTGATCCAGACGCTGCAACCACTGGGATGCCATTCATGATACTACTTGACCAGGTTGGAGACGGGGCACTCGTCACCAGGGATGGAGATTCAACGTGGAGAATGCCTGGGCAGCTAGACTTTGTGATACAGAGGTGCTTCGGACGATACCTCAGACAAGTACATTGCTCCTTTTTTCCGTTTCCAAGGTTGTACTTTTATACGGACGAGCCAACCTCAACCAAGACAAACCATCTCCACTCGGATTGAGTGCTTGTATGTCGGGGAACTCTTCGGACGGGTAAAATACTTAAGTCAGTAGCTGGCTCCCTACATCACTTCATTCGTGTCGTGCGCTCTCTACAGTCCAAATCACTCAGTGCAGAAGAAATGGCAGATCCCTTCTACGAGCCAGGGTACCACTTCACATTCCTGATATTATTACACAACACTTGCCTTAAAACAGTACACCTCCCACAGTAATGTATGCTTTACGGAAGTTCCTCTTTGCAGAATCGGTACGGCGACGGCTCCTCCTTTCTTTTATTTCATGAAATCAAGAGTCGCAGAGCATGGGTGGGACCTTGACACCGAAGATGCAAGCACAGACTTAGTGATAGAGACATTAATTTCGGTACCGAGGTCCCAGTGATGGTTAGGAGGGACGGTGTGACAATGCAGGATGGATCGAAGGTAGTGTTCGAGGTGCCATGCACTGCGCTGTTCTCTGCATGATTCAGTAGCACACCAACTTGGCTGTCTTCTCTACTGCAGATTAAATACAAATCGTAGAAGGGAGCTCCACAAGCCTGTCTGAAATGAAATGTCAGATCAGATAAGGCTACTCGTACCAACAATGAGCTCCGACTCGATATCTACACGTGCCAGATTCTTTGAGTCTAACCAAAATGCATTGTCTAGAGAGTATTGCAAGTGTCCGTAACGTCCCTGTGTTTTACGACGAAGGACACGATCTCTCACCCATGATCACTGGTCTTCGAAACTGAAGAAAACGTCGTGTGCACGGTCGACAGGAGGACGGATCCCGCCGCCGCGTGCGATGCTTGTAAACGATGCGTGATAAAGGTTTCAGTGGTATGTGGGAATCCAAGACATATACTGACGCAGCTGACGAAGAAAGATCCATGAAGTAGCTGTGAAGATTTCGAAGGCTGATCGTTCTTTGGACCAGACAAGGCTTATGTAATGGTGTTCACAAATTCTTAAGCACTACGAATTGATTCTGTTATTTGGCTGCTGACGATCTCGAAACGTTTGTCTAGTCTTCTGATTGCGTAGGGTTACCGGAACAACCCTTTCCCTTGCATGCAGTAACTTCATTCTACGTGACACGTCAAATGGGAGGAAATCAACCAGACTTCTCAGAACTTGAATAAGTTCAATCTGTCCATAGCTCTGCACTCGTGTTCTTGACTAGCACTCAAAGTACTTCGACATCTGTGAAAGCGGGGTCTAGGATCTTGGCTGAATTGCTCGAACTTCTCCGATTTGGAATTGCTGTGGTGTGAGTCATGCTTCTTGTATGATGCTGTTAACGATGTGGATCCCTGTGGGTCCTTGCGGCAAGTCACCTAACACTGGAGTTGACTATTCTGTCGTCGCAGATCCATTATGAAGGCAGCCTCGAGGCCAAGATAGGCGCCTTTGGCAGTGTACTTAAGAGCACGGCTACCCACCACCCTTGTTTTTGCTCTTACCCGCCCTGTTTCCCTCTGTCACAAGCTCCTCTCGTCTATTATCGATTTACTGAAATGACTGCTCTAGAAAGTGATGTTTTGAATGGCGAAGCACTGAAATATGTGTTTACGCATGTGTTTTGTCCCTTGCAACTTCCCGATGGTGACGATCATTCTCCTACCAACGATCGGTCTCTGTCCCTGGAAGTATATCATTCTGCCTCCGCTTACGCTCAGCACGTCGACACCTCAGCCACGCCTCAGTGGAAGTGTATTGTGGAAATGTTACGCAATATTTTTGAAACCACACGTATAGGAGAGTTGGATGAAACTCTTATCGTGTCTCAGATCCAAGCCATGCACGTAGGAGGTAAGCTATCCATTTTATTCATTGTGGCGTTGCTGAATTTTTGTAGATGTTGTGGTCTATTATATCCGTGCTCAGAATGCAGCCGTGATATTCAGAAAGGAAACAGAGAAGACCCTGGTGGAATCGTTCGAGGTATCCCCGTCTACCGCGCAGGTCATGGGTGCACGTGGTAAACTGCTATGCTCATACCCGGGCCCCGCCATTGCAGTTCCCAACGAAATCTTCAATGATGCTGTGTTTCGTTCGGAACTTGCAAATTTTCTTGCCGCCATGAACAAAGACATCCTTGATGCTACTCCTACAACTACGAAAGCTGGTTCAGAGGTTAATGAACCGCGCGACACGGCACACCCGCGCTACATAACGGAACTGTTAACAGGCATATTGCGAGGGATAGGATCTCCTATTGACGTCAAACGGATTAGTAAACGCATTGGAGATGACGTCGTATGGAAGGATTCCTTACTCCCTTGGCGTCGTTCGCCGCTCTGGTTGATCATCAGAGTTGCGATGCAAACCACACTCGAACGGAATGGCCTCGGAAGGGATGTCTACAAGACATTCATGTTATTTTTCATGAATAGACTCGCGCAAAATCTTGTCCAATGGGACATGTCTAACGATGACCTGCAGTATGCGTCAGCTAAAATCAGTCAGCGGTTGACCAAGATGGGCTCCTCATCACCAGAATGGCTCTCGGAAATGGTGTTGGAGACCTGCAAAGGGATTCGAAACCTCTTGGATCAAAGGTGGGAGGCTGTTCAAAAAAGTGATGCGGCTTCACCACCATGGGATCCATCTACTCTCGACTTCTCCGCCGATACACAGCTATCACTACTTCACAGCAAAGATTACATTACCGGGGCACTGAACCGTAATCTCTCTTCTGAACGTCTCAACTTTCAGCTAGAGGGTCGTCTTCGGGGTAAATTGAACGATTTCTTGTCTGTGAATGGAGAGTTCTTCGACAAGGCTTATCGGGCAGAACCTTACCTGACATTGTATGATGTTGAGAAAGAAGTGGGACAGGGGATTGATGACTGGGTTGATTGTGTCTCA
>JADGIP010000200.1:0-29078 GCA_016618355.2 Astraeus odoratus | reverse complement strand
TTTCTACTAGCATCACACCGTATTCTTTGAATGGCGAACCGATAGATGTGACAGGGGGCGACTGGTTTGTCGGGAAAGCAGTAGGCAGTGTTACCATCATCCACCCCATACTGGGGAAAGTGCAGGTGTTGAATACGCATGTCAGTATGCGAACACCGTTTCTGTTTGTAGTAACTTATACGGCTGTTTCAGCTGTACGCGAAAGGAGGTGAAGATGGCCCAGAGTACAAGCGCAGCCATCGCCTCGTCAACGCTTGGGAGTTTGCAAAAGTTTCTAGGGAAGCAGCTGAGCTAGGAAATTATGTCATAGCCGTGAGTGCCTACAAGCGTCTGCAGGAGAACTTCACATATCCGTGTTGCACTAGATGGGTGACTTTAACAGTATACCCACAAGTCTTCCTATGAGCACTATCCTCAATCATGCTGGTCTGTTAGATGCCTGGACAATCTCGCACAAGAATACTCCGCCTCCCTCTGAGGTGATATCGCCTGTTGACGGTGTCGTCAAATACGGGATTACGGCTGACTCTCCTCTGAACTCTTACCGTGGTTCAAGCCCTTCCCTGGACCCAGTGGTTCGGATGTACCAAGGCAAGCGGCTCGACTATATCCTTTTCCGCCGTCCCAATCGTCCTCGGCATAACAGTACTGTTCTCGAACTGGAGTGCCTGGATTCCAAAGTCATTTTCACAGACCCAATTCCGGGAAATAACTGCTCCTATTCAGATCATTTTGGGGTAGAAGCTACATTTGCTATCACTATACACGAGGAAACAAATCATCTCGGGACTGATGCCAACGAGACGCTGAAAAGTACTGCCTCAATTTGGGCAGGTGAAACTTCCGAGATGTCCCTGGTGGCCCTTTCGGAAGTCCTTGGAGCGCTGCAAACCTCCTATCGTCTATCACAGCAGCGATCGTACCGTGAACTAACGATGTTTACTGTGTGTATTGCGGCTCTGTTAGCCCTAATATTGGGCTCGGCTTGGGTTACTATACCTTGGGTGAATCCTATTTTTGTTTTCTTCGCCATCTTCCTCGCTTGGCTAGCCACAACTATGCTATACGAAGGGTTCATTTTTGGGAATTGGGAACGTAGAGCGTTGCACAATACCCTCGAGGAGTTAGAATTGCACAAAGAAGTATTGGCTTCACAGCGGTCTCATGACACAGATTCAGGGAATAGACTTGTATAACATCAATTTAGCTCGTTACATCGCTTATGTGAAGTATGCTTTGCGGTCGACATCTAGTACTACATAGCGGAAAGAGTCGTAATTATCATCAGGCGAGTGTTCTAAAACTTCTGCAGTGCAATTCAGGATTTAATCAATGTTCCAAACGCGCCTGCGGTGACGTGATGCAGTTGCTGGATGAGAATGTCAACTGCTCCGTGATACTCGTAAGGCTATGGGCTTTCGTGACGTGCAACGAGGCACACATTGGGGACTGTCCGGTCTTCGTCAGCAACGATGGCTCAGCGACGAGGACTGAAATGGTTGATTTGACACGTAGCCTAGGCGGGGTATTGACGCCTTCGACTTCAGCCAGAAACATCCTGTCTCTGGGATACAGGGGATAGTATCTCGGCTTTGGTGACCAGGGGTCCAGCTTGAAAGCTCTGTGTTGTCGTCTACTCGATCTTGCATGCGTTCCGCGACATCGTGTCGTCCAGTATATGTCTCAATACCATCCCCGCGCACCACACGAACATTATGGTTGTCGATATCATCACCAAGACGGGTTTCGCATATAAAGCCGAGTAGTTCAGGTGAAGGGTTTTGCAGCTCAGGTAACCTATATCGAACAAAGTCACGACAAGAGGTGAAAGCTTCTTTGGCCAGGCCAAGGAAAGGAAGCGACTGGAAGACATGAACCTAGATCAGGAGGATGTTAGTTAATAATATCAGGAAGGGTTGGGACGTACTGCGTCCTCGTAGATTTCATGCTGAACATAGACGCCCGCGAGAGACGCCTTATGTGCAAGCAATTCAATTTCATCCCTCAGAACCTCTGCTTCCCCGCACTGTATCAGTAGCGGGGGGAGTCCTTGGAAGTCACCGAACAATGGACTGGCGTATGGATGGGTCAAATATCGTGTCAGGCCATCCCCCAGGTACATTACAACCGGATGCAGATAGGCGTCAGGCCCTGGTGACGGGACTATATCATACGCAGCGTTTGTCTCCCAGGAAGCGCAGCTGAGGGTTAAATCTCGGAGACCGTCAACACCGATGAAAATGTGGAAATTCGGTTACTCACCCACCCAAGGCGAGAATAGAATCGCCCCACCAGGAAGATCATATCCGTTGTCTCGTAGATATAGTAGCAATGCTAGACATAATCCGCCACCAGCACTGTCTCCTGTGACCACCACATTCTCGGGTGGAACTTGTAAGTCGTCCGTCAAGCGCATATAGGCATGGACAACATCATGAAGAGGACCAGGAAATACGGTTTCTGGTGCTAGGCGGTAGTCGATAGCTGGAAATCGGAAGTCAATTTGGACGGCACCGACTTCGCAAGGAAGGCATAAAGATACCAAACACACGTGCGTCCGTGTATTTTGACAAAGGTATCGAAATCATCCTCTGTGCGGCAGCGCTGGAGTAGCAATAGGCACCTGTAGATGATAACAGGTATGCACATAATTCAAGGGAGACTGCAGGAACTGACCACCGTGAATATACAAAACGACTCGGGAATGGCGTCGCTCAAATGAAAACTCATCGTTGCTGATTGTCTCCTCCAGGATAGAGTTGTCGTTCACTGGTCTAATCGCTGATCGATAGTCTGACTGCAAAGCTTGCCATAGCTTCTTCCCGACAATCCATTCCCCGGAGAGCTCACGTTCTCCAGTTTCTTGTGTGTCTAGGGGTTGCAGTATCCCACGGAGATTACGTCTGTATACGCGAAAAGTGACCGGGGTGACTAGCGCGTCGGTAGGAACAGGAACTAAACCAGCCAGCCCCATGATCATGCGAACCATGGCCTGCTAATATGCTAAGCGGTGTGAACGGGGGGGTTCGGAAGCAACGCACGATATCTGCAAGTGCTGAATGTCTGGAAACGTCTCTCATCAGGCTACTCAGGATAGTCATTTCAATCCCCCACGTCCTTCTCCGAGGGCCCCATATGTGGTAGGAAAAGATGTCACGAGCGAGAGACGATGCTAAACGAAGTATCCCACCAAAGTAGGGATGGTGTTTTTCTCTGCACACTATAATGGCAGCGATTGTACGGACCTTTCCGTAGCGCAAACGCAGGGTATTTCCATGCGTCCCATATTTTCCAAGGACACTGACTCTGAAACTTTAGTGTACGGTCGATTCGAGCAGAGGGTGGTAAAACACCAGGGGTGTCATAGTCGCGCAATAGCGTCGACAATGATTTTCGGCCCCCTGAAGACGTTACAGGAGAGGCCGTACTTTGAAGAAAACGCAAGGGATACAGAGAGTCGCAAAGCATCCTGCGGCACCACGCGGACAGCAAACACTGGAGGTCCCTGCTCGAATAAAGGGGAAAGGGGAAGAGGGAAGCAAGGATTCCTCAGAGAGGAGGATTAAGTCCCCTGGTCCGCCCGTAATGTCTGTGCGGTCGCGCGAGCCGTAGGCAGCTGATCTCCAGCCGCTCACAACTTTCCTAACTTGACCTCGACACGTGCACAAACAAGCCATCCGAAGGCCGGAGCTTATGCAAAGGGTTTCACTTACACTGCGCTCAACATGGACTAATAATATATGTTCGGAGAGAGTATGAAAAAACACATGCATCGTATGTGATGCTACGAGGCTTAATAGTCATCCCCTCGACTGACGACTTCCTTCACGGTGGGGCGTAAAAGAATAGTGTGTTCCTACAGCGCTGGGGTCACCTGGACGAAACAAGATTCGAGGGCAAAGAGCTTACAAATTGAGCCGTCATTGCACCCAAAGCGTCACAGAGCGGTGGATAGTCCTGCACTATTCCTTGCTGGACTAGATGGTTGAGCTGTAAAAAAGGGGGTCTAGCTGCTGTCACCCAAAGAAAAGATGTACTGACCGCAAGCAGATATTTGCTTTCCCCGATCCGATCCAAGTACCTGCGGCAGAACGGTAAGGTACCGAAATTGGTCGTGATGCTTTTTAGTAATGATTTCGCTGAGGTTAACCTTGGCAGAATGCGAGGTTAGTTCACCAGTGGAGTGGTGGATTAGAATGATCTACCGTATGGGGGCTCGGGGTGCATTTATAATCTTAGCGTAATGGGAACAGTCGCCCTACACGGAGGAGTTCGTTAAATGGAAACCAGAACAACAGCGCGTCCCTTACGCTCTCCACAACGCGACCTCGCCCCGTCGAACCAAAGGTTTCTATCGCGAAATAATCACCTTCCTCCATTTTCGTGTGATCCTCGTTCTTGACGAGTAGTACTGACTTGCCACCATGGATTTGGTACAGTCCGATGGAATGGCCACTCAGGTTCTCTATGGGTTTAACTACAAAGTATAGGGATCAGTAAACGTAATCCAAAGTATAAACCTTGACCTTTATACCTGGGAGAATCTTGCCATTGACTTCTACTTCGTACGATTCCATCGTCTCCTGAATGTATCCGGCGAGTTCACCTAATCTCACGTCGATTCCAGCTTCCTGCACAGGAACAAATTAGATCCGAATAACCCATTCCGCGCATAGACTTGCCCTGACACCAGTGTCTGTAGCAGCTTTAACGCCCTCAACGAGTTTATCGTAGGTCGGTTCCCAAGTGAGGGTAAATGCAGAATCGAGGATTCTACCTTTCACATGAACCCCAAAATCAACTTTGAGGACATCACCACTCCGTAGTACTGCAAACATATGAGTAGTGCCACTGGACAAGAATCGAGCAACTAACTTGTCGTATCTCCGGCGTTCGGGGAAAAGTGTGCCGCACAGTTGTTCAAGCTAAGTCCAGTGGGGAAGCCGACACCGCACTCCAGGCCATTCTCCTCGACCAGTGCCCGAGTACCGTTTTCAATGTATTCAGCAATCTCCGTCATGCTCATGCCGGGGCGGATGTATTTGCGGGCATAGTGTCGTACTTGACGATGGACCTCTGCAGCTCGACGAATATTCTGGTAAGCCAGTTCGGGGTCTTCCATAGACATTTTTTCGAGATATCTCTTCTCCTCGGAAGTGGTCCTCCAAGAATTACTGCATTTCGGTTAGTTGGCGACATGACGCACTAAGAGTAAGGTACTCACTCGTCTTTGTACGGTTGGATCTCACCCTCCGGGAAAATGCCATTTGTAAAGATCTTGGAAAGACCTACACGGGGAGGATCACTTTGTTCTGCCTTTTTCTTTTTAGGTTTCTTCTTTTTCTTTTTCTTCTTCTTGGCGTCTCCTGCAGTGAGCATTCAGATCGCAATGTACCAAAGTTTGTGAAGTCACCGTGCTACCTGCACCAGCTGCCGATCCCTCTACGATAGCTTCGCCCTCACTATCGTCTTCCTCTTCATGGACGACAGTGACTTCTTTCTCCGGAGTAGCGGCCGCCACTTCCTCGGACTTGGTTATCATAATGTGTTAAAACTTGTGACCAGCCCCCAGGGATGAATCAACGGGTCGAGTGAATATATGAAATATCGAGCACTTACATCTTGACCCCAGGCACGGTTGGAATTAATGCAGGATGGCTTTCAGTATTTCGCAACGCTTTAGCGCGCTACCAGACGGGCGTGCAGATGGAACGTGGACAAACAGCTCCTATGTATGTGTGATAGCACCGCATTTCCCGATTGCCAGGTTTGATCGTCCTCGTCCAACACAACTTGTGACCCACTCGGCGTCCGGATACCCCAGTTACTAAGTGTAACGATATTGGGATTTTATCTTGATCATCGAACTTTGGTTTGTTGTTTTTTGTCCATGTCAGCAGTGTCAACTTGTACCCCTCAAGATTTTCTACTTTCCGTCCTTCCCTCTTGTTCGCAACATGACACAGAGACCGGAAGGCCATTAGTCACTCTAACGTTCGCCCAATCCCTGGACGGTAAAATCGCAGGAAAGGGTGGAAAGCAGCTTCTTCTCAGCTGCCCTGAGAGTATGCTCATGACCCATTGGTACTTGCCTCTCATGTCCTGTTCTCGCTCCATGCTTCAGCTTCAACCTTAGGATGAGATCCATGCACGACGCGATCCTGGTTGGCATAGGGACAGCTCTAAACGACAACCCGCAGCTCAACAGTAAGTATCGTGTCTTGGCGCGTTTCTTCTTACTTCCTACAAGAATAAATGCCAGCTCGTTTGATTCCTGAGGGATCGCGACCAGCGAACCTCCCTCGACCTGTCATTTTGGATACATATTTGCGACTCCGTACAGATTGTAAGCTACTGAACAATTTTCGCCAAAGAAGTGGCCCCCAGCCTTGGATCTTTTGTTCGTCCATCAACTCCCTAGAGCTGAAGGAACGTCAATCAGCCCTCACGGCAGCTGGTGCAGTCGTCTTCAGCGTCGAATGTGAAGATGGTAAGGGTTCACGTGAAATACAACCCACCTGCCTCCTTATATCATAGTAGGGTTACTTTCAATGCCTCGCATTCTAGGAGAGCTACACAAACAAGGCATCAAGAACTTGATGGTGGAAGGAGGAGCAACGGTCATTAACAGTTTCTTGGAATGTGCATATCAATCATATGGTTCAGGGAGTCCGCCTATCTTCGACATCCTCATCATTACTACGACACCAACACTGGTAGGTGATGACGCCGTAGGATACAAGGTCGGTTCGTCAGAGGAACGCATCCAAGTAGGTCGACTACTCCTTTTGTTATCCAGTGTTGTACTGACCAATTTTCCAATAAGCTTCCGTGGCAACATATCAGAACTGAAGTTATGGGTAAAGACACCGTTGTTGCTGTCAGGTGCCCTCCTCGGCTCCCGTAAAACATGCACGTTCGTTCATAGAATCTAAGTCGCACTACAGGATAGCAATATATCACGACTACCCCATTTGCCATTTGTGGTTCGTACGTATACATATAACTTGAACGTGACAAGTAACGTAAAATTGTCGGTGTAAGTCATCAAAAGAGTCAAGTGGTAAGCGTCTATGTCATCTTCCCGAATGTGAAATGAAGACCGCAGAAGATCTATTCAGGAATGAAAATGTCACGAGGAAATAATTGGTGCGTCTGTCTTGGAACGACAAATCTAAGAAGCTATGCATTTGTGCTCAGCGACCAATAGCGTGTACCCCGGCTGGCAGGATATAATAATACAGCGCCCCGAAACACATGTGACGGACAGTGCGCCATATAGCATTCTGCAATTGGAGCTGTTCCCTCTGGATCAGTACTAGCATGTAACGGATAGCTGACTTATGACCTACCCCCCTGGGACCAGATTAGAGCAGCCTCCGCAGTGCTCCAAATCCGTCATGAAATCGACGCACTCGTGTTCGTCATCTCTCTCCTCTACAGATGACCCAAACGTGTTCCGGATGGGACAGCTAGACAGGCCTTCAGGACAAAATCCGGGACCCCTGTCTAGGGTCACTTGCTGTTCTTGACTTCGTTTCTGAACTGGCCCACTAGGAACAGGGAAATGAGTAACGGAACGTCCAGCTTCCTCACTATGAGGCTGGTAGTGTGGCGACGAAAATGCTTGGGGAGGTCCGAACTGCTCAGGAGCAGCCCGGTAGGCATATCCCGAAGGCGGCCCTGCCTGACGAGGAATGCCTTGGTGTGCTGGAGACAGTTGTGGGGGTGCTCGATAACGAGGATATTGTTCGGATGGCACTGCCTAGCGGGAAAAATACCGGCTAGAAGGGAAAGCCTTGCTGGCATGCTGGAAAGGTGGGAACTCTTGATGGTGAACATATTGTGGAGTGGGTCTTTCCTGGCGGACCCGATAAGGGCGTCTCGCGGGATTCTTTTCTTGGTGCGGTAAAGCGATTGCAAAAGGGTCGCAAACCTGAGTAACTTTATTAGGACTGGAAGCTGGAGCATCACGTCTAGGTGCAAGTCCATGGATGTCTGCATCACCGCCTAAAATGGCTGTAAGGAACAGGAAACAGAGAAACAGAGAAACGAAGAAGTATTTGACATGAAAAGCTGTCATGATGGAGAAATGAATGAAATTTGCTCAGTCCTCTAGGTGTATGAGAGCCGTTAAGTGAACACGAATAGCACAACCGATGGGGCAGACCGCCACAGACCAGTACAAGCTTTTATACCGGCCTCCCAAAATATCAAATGGGTATCGTCTTTGTACGCGGCTGAGCCACCTCCTGTGAGAAGCCCAGCTAGGTCATCGGGACTGAGAACAAATAAACGACGTAATGATCGTCGCCAGAGAGACTTTCAAGATCACGGCACAATAATTTGCAACAGACAAAGTCAATTGCACCATAGGAGTCGATCGAGTGGTACACGGTGTTCAATATGTTTGGGCGAACTCTAGACGAAGCCAACTCATAGCTCTACTTGTGATTTCAGTCGTCGCAGACAACATGATGAGCCTACATATGCAAACATTAGCACACTGCCACTTATTTTCGATGTTGTCACGTACGTTGCAGTCGAATGGCTCCAACCCTGCTGCAACCCTGCTACCAGCAATCAATGCACTCCAATCCAGTACCTCCCATTTGCTGGAACCCAACAACTTTTCTTTTTCATGAATCCCACGGGCAGTGATTAGGCGTTGATGAGCAATGTCAATCGTTGGCATAGGACAGCCAATCTCCGTTGACAGACGACGGATGTGGCTATCCGATGGAATTTAATATAGTGATCCCAAGCAGCGGGTATAATTACGTACAGGGAATCTTTTATACCGCCATCTATGCCAAAACCAAGGGAACCGTCGAAGCGGTCATTCACCATTTTGTCACCGTATAAAATGAGACTAATTCAATCATCAGTCACCCGTCCATAGTAGTGGTTACTCGAGGGCACCTAGGAGCTGGCATGATTTCTGGGGACCAATGAGAACATTGTGTTCTTCCAGACGGAAGACTGGCATACCTTTCACGACGTTGTACACAGTCTGCGAACCAATACCAGACTTCTCTCCGAGGGTGAGAGTCTCAGCTAGGAGCTCGTTGGCGCCCATGATTAAGCCATTCCCGATCAACTTAAGGGTAGGGGCTTGAATGAGATCCCCTCTCAGTCTGGCGAGTAGCTGTGATATACAAACCCACTTACCTTTTTCAATGTTTCCACCAAGATCAATTACTTTCCTCCCAACCCCGGGAAGCATAAGATGAGCGGCTTCCTGCTTGGAGCGGTAATCACCGCTCATGACAATTATCAACTTTCCTGCATCTGCTCCTGAAGGAGGGCCAAAAACGGGTGACGCTACGAAGTGGCAATGGGAAAAACCCGATAATAGCTTGTCGATTTCCACTGAAAGGCCAAAATTTCATTCACCTGTCACGTAGCGAGATAAGCAAGTCCTGACCTGAAAGCGAGGGGTAAACCTGGAACACATCAGTATATTCGGAGTACAGTAGGATATGCTATTTACCGTGCTTGTGTCTACGAATATCTTTGATCTAGTCGGTGGGGCTTCCTGAGAGAATTAAAGTGTTAACATGTCAGCCCTGTGATAGTGAAGAAAGTGACTCACGGAAAGCGTTTTTGCGAATTCGTGATAGACCTGTTCTACAGCAGCGTCATTTGCCAAGTTAGTGAAAATGACGTCGCAATCTGTGACCAGCTGGGCTGGGCCAGACGCCACTACGGCAGCAGAAGTCCCGATCTCGCTGACGAGTTTTTCCGCCTTTGCTATGGTCCGATTGTAGACCAAGATAGGTGATGCCGAAGCCGGGTGAAGCCTCTTGGACGTGGCCATGTTGCGGGCCATGAAGTAGCCCATGGCTCCGAGGCCGTACCATCCGATCTTGAGAGGATGTGCGCCAGGAGTAGTGGGACGAGAGAATGGAACAGCATCAGATTGTATTGCGGTCAGGGTATTCATCGTAGGGGAAAATGATCTAGTTGATACCGCTGAATCGACGACGGTGTGAAGAGTCTTTTATACTGTGGAACCAGGCAGAGATGCACGGCGATATGTGGGACAAATATACCAGTTACTAGTTCGTCAGCTTAAACGTCCAGCCGCCCACTCCTAATAATTTAGTCTCCCCAACAGAAGATCTGATTAGTGTAGTATGTAAGGAAAAACTTAGTAACACCTATTAGTGTGTTAAACTTGTATTGGTTCGTCATCTTTGCACGTGACTCTCATCACGTGACAACGCAGCATCTTGTTCACGATTCCCAAATTTGGTCCAACTCAATGGTCTGCTCAACACAAGCAGCTGCAGTGGGCAAACGAGCAGGAAGAATCCTGCCTTGACTGGCTGCATTCGTCTGCAGGCGCTTTTTATTGCTTTACAATCACTATAGTCGATCATGCAACAGGCAGGATTCCAACCATACCACATGCAGAGCAAGGGCACTTTGGTCCCCGGTCAGACAATATCCGTCAACAAGTATACGGTGCAAGTTGAGAAGTACCTCAGTCAAGGTCATTGATCACACATCGTGCATTCATACCATCAGCTGAAATTTCGCTTTTCAGGTGGCTTCTCTCATGTCTACTTGGTCAGAACACCAACCCCCGTTTACAATACTACGCACCACGTCCTCAAGCGCATCGCCGTTGCGAACGAAGCAATGCTCGCTCACGTCAAGAAGGAGGTCGATATCATGGTTCGTCTTTCAGCCCAGTACCATACCTGTAGGCTTCACACCTTACTATCAGAGGATCCTGAAAGGCCATCCAAATGTCGTATATCTGATCGACGCTGCCTGGCACAGGATGTCGAATGGTCAATACGAAGTATTTATCCTCATGGAATTCTGCCAAGGTATGTATCTTCCCTACCTCCGTACATGACTTCTGAACGCAGAAATAGGCGGGGGCATCATTGATATGATGAACAGGCGGCTTCGTGAGCGCCTCACCGAAGCGGAAATCCTGCAGATCTTTGTCGACGTGTGTGAAGGCGTTGCTGCCATGCACAACCTTCGACCACCTTTGTTACATCGCGATCTGAAAGTTGAAAATATCCTTCAATCATCTTCCGCTACCTATAAGCTCTGTGATTTCGGTTCAGCAACACCTGTTGCACCCAGGCCCCCAGCCACTACGCAAGAGATCCGAGCGCTTGAGGCAGATCTCAACCGTCATACGACACTTCAGTATAGGGCCCCCGAAATGATCGACCCATATCTCCGCCGACCTGTGGATGAAAAATCAGACGTATGGGCATTGGGCGTGTTACTCTACAAGTTGTGCTATTACACAACTCCATTCGAGGAGCATGGTCCTCTCGCCATATTGAATGTCCAATATCGTATTCCCGCGTATCCGGTGTATTCGCCGCAACTAAACACCCTGATTGGTGTGTGCATCCCTACTGTGGTTGCCTGGACTAACCTTCACTCGTCTGTTCTAGCGTCGATGCTTCGTGAACATGGTACGCAGCGACCTACCATATTCGAGCTTCTCAATGAGGTACATCGTATGCGTGGCACGAAATCCCGTTTCGTATACCACGCACCACCGCCCCAGCCACTTTCACCTCGTTACTTCACTACTACCCCCCTTGACCTTTCGATACCAAACCGACCGAAGTCATCCAACACGCAAGCACAGTCAACTCCGCGAAAAGACGTGACTCCAGCGGCACAGGCGAGAGAAAGGGTGCTAGATGCTATCGCTCCAGCACGGCGTGGTCGTCCCCCTGCCAATAATTCAAAGGAGCCAGCTTTGGTATCTGCTTCTCACCCGCCGAGTTCGCCAGTTGCGTTATCCCCTGCATTGGTGAATATTACGAAAGGTGATTTACTAGCTGAAGAAGAGGACAAAGCTTGGAAAAGCTTGAAGAGCAGCTTCCAGGGTACTGGGGACGTTAAAGCGCATAAGTCTGGTGGCGTAGGTTGGTCTGCATGGAAGCCAAAGAGCATTCCTTCTGATGGATTGGGTGATGAACCTTCAACGTCAAGGGTTGTAGAACCCGGCCCACAGACACCCTCTGCAGCATTTGGTGATAGTTTCACAGAGAAGTTGTGGCAAGCCAGTGACAACCCCAGAATGGGTGTCGGGGCAAGTGTACCGCCCCCTTCCAAGGGAAAATTAACACCCTCGAAGCTTGCACCACCTCCCGAAGGTTCCCGGAATACAAAGCTTGTCCTCACCAAGGGTAAAGATGCCTTTGATGGTCTAGGGCTCCCTACATCTAATTCGGAGCCACCGACGTTGGGGGAGGCTCGTAAATTAAGAACTGGATTGGCTGCCATTGGCAATTATCATCGTCCCTCTGTCTCACCAAATCTTTCGTCCAACCCCACAAAGTCTTCGTCTCCGGGCTTCAAGCCAACGCCTTCCCCTCGATCATCTCTACCCTATACTAGTTCATCGTGGGGACATAGTCCTTCAATGCAACCTACATTGTTGGCTATCGGAAGACCACCTGAGCCACCTCAACTGCCTGATTCGTCGGTGGAGTCAAGATTTCCGTCGTTGGAGGAACTTGACACGACTTTTATTTCTTCAGCTGGCCTTGCTTCTTCCGGTCCTCGCGCAAATTTAACCCTTGAGAAGGAGAAGGAGGTTGTCTCGGCAGAAATGCCGGCCATTTCTCAACCGCTCTTACCCAAACGCTTGACTCCGTCCTCTCTGCTCCAGCGTACTGCACGGTCGGAGCAAGTGACAGGCAATGCGACCCGGGATGCCGGCCAGCCACAGCCATATAGCAGATCAGATAACGTCGATGGCGCATCCAGACCTAGACGCCTCAGTCGCTCGGTGCTCTCTCCGTCAACATTACCTAGTCAGCATAGTGTAAGCCCGACAACGCATTCCCCTTCAGTGCAGCAATCAGCTGAACTTCTTGAAATTGCCGGCGCCTCTGTGTCTTCCCTCTTGCCGAGGAAGACGCAAGGACCTCAGGACTGGCTAACCGGTGATATTGATGGCCAGCTATCTGCAACGAAGGAGCAGGATGTCGTAGACAGTAACACGCCGGAGACGCCTGTTCTGCGCGAGTTCACGAAGAAGCGTTCATCGTTCATCGAGGAAAACACTGTTAACATTCCGTCTCCACAAGAAGTTGTTACAAGCCAACAATCCCTACCTAGGGCGCCAACTCCTCCATCCCCTTCCAAGAAGTTCTCCCACAGGATGCGGTCGGAGGAAAGCAATCTAATCTTAGGTACACTAGCTTCTGAGTGCAGAGATGAACCCGTTGCACTTTCTAGCATGTTGGCTGCGAGATCTGTCAGAACCCCTAATGGTCTCCAGACCTCCGCTACCAAAATCATTCGGCCGCTGGTGGACAAGGTGGCAGAAAGTTGGCAAGCTTCTTCGCATGAAGCCGCTCAGGAAGGAAAATTATCATCCAGTGACGAGGAAAGTCCGGAAGACGCAGTCAGCATGGTTCCAACCAAGTTGATTGAGAAGTCCTCGTTACGTAAACGCAGAGGAAGACAAAGTTCTGTCCACGATCTTGTCGACCTTTGGGGAGGGGGAGTGGTGCAGACAAAGGAGAGGACGAAAGATACGACACAAGACACTACTGCCCGAGATATCAACAAAGATGTTGTGCTGAACCTGACGAAGAGTCGGCCTAGTGCTGTCCCACAGACTACGAAGCATAGAGCAAGCTCGCCACAGCGCTTGCTGGCTCGCTCTTCAGAAGACGGTGCATCTTTGGAAGCACCCCGTCCACCTAGCAGAACGTCTGGCCGACGTTCTCCCGCACTACATACTCGGCAGCTGTCCACTCTAAACTCATCTGTATCCCCCATGGCTGCGCCTTCCCATGGTCGACCCCAATCTCTTCTTCTGTTCCCTGTGTCAAAATCAATTTCCGATGGGAAGTCAGATATGTCTCCTACTCCTGGGCTCAGCGTCCCACAGGATGGATCGCGAAAGAATGGTACTCGCCGAACATCCATCACGGATATGGTTCAGCGGTACGAGGCTATTAACGCAAGCACGAAAGCAGTTGGGCATGGACCACCTTCAGACCACCCTAAGCCGACCGGCCTGAAACTTGCTCCTCAGGTCACATCGTCGGCAACGGGCTCCCGCTCGGTACCTACCGCCATTGGTTCACCGTCCGTATCTAGATTCAATTCTTTGCGGCCCTTCGAGAACCCATCACCAAGTAAAGACACAGAGAGGCGACCTCCATCTAATGTCTCAGCACACAGTTCCATGGACGTGCCCGGCGGTTTGGCAAGCATTCCCAAGAGCTCGACTACCAAGCCTTCGTCTTCTTCAGCGTCTTCAAGATTCGGACCAATTGATGGGTTACCCGTTCCGTCCTCGCCTGTGCCGAAAATGACTGTACCCTCTGAAGACCAGCGGCGTTCGCCCTCTCCAGAGAAACCGTACCAAGGTGTTGGCAAGCTTATTGACCAGTGGCAAAAGAAGTCGGAGGAGGCCGAGTCAGCTCGCAGCCCTGTGCCTCGGCGAGGATATGCCACTAAACGAGCTGGCCTCGTTTAAGGAAATTTCAGGGATAGTCGATCGTCTCACCATGAATCTCATCCATTGTGCTTCCTTTCCGCTTGATGACTTGGAACTATGATGATACCTTGTTAACTTATATCTGTCCATCCCCTACAAAATAACCTGACATCCAGTGTGAAACATGGAAATCTCTAGAGTTACATCTCCGTCTTGACACGGACGTCATTCTGGTGCGGTTTGGTTCCCTCTAAATAACTCTCTTGCAATGTCTTTCCCTCTCCCGTGTTCCCAGGTATGGTCGTCCAAAGGTATGTTGCCCTGCACGTACTCGGCATCCCCAGCAATACCGAGTTCGAGAGCAGCAGCATCTGCTCGTGCTAAATTGGACTCGTAGGGGTGAATGAATATGGCGTCTGGCTTTGATTTAGTGCGGATTTTGCGATTCCTAACGGGAGCTCCTAAGAGTGGCTCCTGAACGCTGTGAACGTCGTTAAGAGGACAGAGGTTCCGCTCGAGGACCTTCGTCACTCACTATCTCTCCGAATCCGCATCAGGATGATTATGGTATTCAATGAAGAATTGTCCAACAGTCAGCGAAATGACCTACGTACAGCGTCATGATCTCTTAAGCCAAACGAAGGAAAGGGGGATGATGCGATGCTCTTACAACAACAGCAATAATTCTGTCGTCGACGAATGATCATTTCATTGACTTGGAGCACAGCATGTCTGTCAGGGACACTCACCCGACATGATATGACATGGCTAAGAGCATGTACAGTCTGTTCGGAGGAACCTCAGGACCGTGATCATTATTAGCTGGCAGAGTTTGCTCACAACCTAAATAAGGTCACTATTCCATACAACGATGCCCTCCAACCCGCACTGGCGATCCGAGAGTGAGACACCCAACGCGGCCGAAAGTTCTTGTTTGAGAGAGCGGTCAGAAATCTACATGCATCCCATTTCAACACCAGAATGCTGTATCTCGGAGTTTCCTACCTTTCAATGAGGCATATAGCGACAGCCAATATGCTGCTCAGCAAAAGCGACCCGAAGGAGTCCAGCCGAAGCGAGCCGAATAGGATATGCTCCCCGAGGAGTGTGAAGTGTAGATAGTCTACCCAGCCGTCCATTAGAATAGATAGAATATACACAAGAGGTGTACAAGTGTAGGTTCTGAGCTCGACAGCAACTGAAGTACAAGTTGTTGGACGCCAGAATGTTGACCCTGTCAACGGGTGACTGAACTTGGTAGCAATTAATAATAAAAAAGTCCCTTGATCAAGTGATCTATGGCAGAAAGTTTGAAGTTGCCGTCTCAAAACCACTACACGACGTGTAATTGCGACCGCAAAAATACATTTACGCGACCACGTCACTACCGTATCTTGGGGGCGACTGCTACATGTAACCTAGCGAATTTCTTCCCGGTTGCTACATGCTTCCATCTTCTTTCTACGTCGCAGTGCAGCAGCCGCCTCTAAGGCTCTTTCTTCCCTCCATTCGCATGATCCCTGGTATTCACATGTGCTGGACCAGATTAAGCCATACAGACAGGAGACAAGGGAGGTGACGTCTCACAAGCATCGATATGATTGTTCGATTGTAACCCCTTTGGGGGGACGATCACCTAACCACCATCTTAGGATATCTTCTAAGTGGGAATCTAGTTGACTGTCATTCATTAAGAACTCTCTCGTCCCGATGATAGGAGACTCTTTGGACACATTTAAAATATGGTGCTTGTACTTCCCTTCTGAGGGTCCAGACAAGTCAGAAGGGGTGACTCCTACAACTAGACTTATTCCAATCACCAGCAGCAACTAAATCTGCGCTTACCGTCCGCGGTACGTGGATGACGTACATGCAAGCGGGACAACCCCTTTCTTGCCGTGTCTGCAAGAGACAACAAAGACTCTTGGATTGCCCATGAGAGCTCGGCATCTTCCTCCACCGAGCCTGCATTGACGACCTGTAACCAGGTAGAAGGTAAACGTTCTAACGAGTAAGGAACTCTGATTCTCCACGCAATTGCACGAGCAATGTTACTAACAGCCTCTCCTTCTCCACTAAACGAACGCAGACTCTCTGCCATCGCACGAGTAAGCTCTGGTTCCTCTTGCAGCACCAGGACTTGTAGTGGGTCGTTCATTTCGATGTGTTCCCCACCATTCTGCTGTTTAATATTATTAGTGGGGTCTATTGGCCGTCTGTAGATCAACTGCAACTCCTCGCTTATTCCTTGCAAGCAACCCTTTTCCACTTTCTCCGTGTGAACGGTCGATACCCACTCTGCTACTAGATAATGGAGGTCCATACGGAGCTGGTCTTCCGATACGTTGTTCTCCCACCCTAGCTCTCGTATAAACCTGGCGGAGAATGGTCTGCCAGGATCAAGACCCGTAAGACGCCAAAGAAGTTCGAAGTCGATTGTTTCTGGATCCAACAGGGAAGCCAACATACGATGATAGAGCATTAGCTGCAGTTTCGATGATAAAATATCTTCCACAGGGGGTAGATACTCTGCTCGACGTGTCTTGTAATCTAAGAGTCGGAGTGCGTAAGGATCCTGGGATGGCTGGAGACAGTTGTCGATGACAACTTTGGAGTCCTCGTTACCGGACATAAAGATAGATGGCGGGGCCATCTGGGAGGGTGCCTCGGTCGGTGAAGGTGTCTCAGTACGCTGCCTTTTCCTTACGGGAGAACCTGGCTGTGGTGCTTTGCGTTCGTCGGCATGGGGATCTGGTCCGCTACATTTTGAGGTTATGCTGACTTGCACGACCTCGTCCTGGGCTGTGATCAGACAAGAACAAGCACGAATGTGTCTGTTGGACAACGTACAATAACTCCGAGGACCGCGTGCCCGTGAATAATCCCAAAGACGGGTAATTCCCTCTGATACTCAATCTGAATACAAGAGAACACGGCAACGAACGGCGACCTACTGTCTTGCCACTGACAACAATCTCGTTGAAGCCCATAATCAATTGTGCTAGTCTGCACACATAAGAGACCGAGTAGGATTTTTTCGAATAATTCTCACCGTAAACCGAAGCGCTCCTCGTCTGTGTCTACCGTAACAATTATCTGTCTTCGAGGCATCTCGTTCTCTAAAGCCCGGTGGGTGGACTTGCACACAACATTGGAAACCGGTCTCCATGAACAGAGAAAGAAAACTGTTACCTTGCCCCGTCGAAGTCGACGATCGCTGGTTGTGGCCCTATCACAATGAACACGTATTTGTTTGCCATTTCTAGACGTAAACAATGTCGGGCGTTGAGCAAGTGGTTTGTACTTTTCACCATAGAGCCCATATTCGTATTGGAGCTCGCACCTTGCCCGGAAACGCATAAGATGCAAGGTTGGTCGGAGTCGTTGCTACATACCACACGGGAGAGACCAAGTCGGTGACAGAGAATGCCTTCTTCTTGGAAATGAATCGCTTGTACGGACTGTCGACTACTTCCGATGTGGATTGCGATGTAAAACAGTTAAAAGAAGCGTTCGCAATATTGTTCTGCTGCTCAGAAGAACTAGCATGAGCAATGGCGGTTTCCAATTCTACTTGTAGCGCCGGGCCAGCAAGTGGAGTGGCCGCAACTGCGATCTGGGAAGCTGGGCCCAGCATCCGCGAGACAGCTGCATCGATAGCTGCAAAGTCGTCGGGGGTGAACTCAGAGAAGTCGTATCCATCAAATTCGTCTGACATGAGGAAGGTGAAAATAAGGCAGTCTACAGGGTATGCCTGCGGACAAAGCTGGGTCTTCGCGTCAAAGCGAGTGACTCACTAAGTGAAGCGGCGTGGAACCACAGTTCCACAGGCAACCCTGAGCCGTACACTGATTTCGAGGAATCACAGGGGCTTATCCCATTTTCAGGAAATGAGGGAAACAATGCTTTTTTACAATTGGTTGCTTCCACCCTCTTGCAGATCACAAGCTGAGTTGGGTAGCTTAGGAATATATTCCATACATCACAATTGCAATTACACTAAATGTATATGATGTATTAAAATAGGGTTAGGGTTAGGAGAGAAAAAGGACATTAAAAAAAAAGGCCTACCCAGCCAGAGTGGCCATGGCAGGACAGGAAAATATTGAGACGGTGCATGAACCGAAGCCCATACAAACCACAGTTACCCTCTGCGGACAGGGTCGCCGTGCTATGGAAGGTCCCCGCGGCCCACAAACCCGGGTCCGTGAAGGGGCCTGTGCCATCAAGGTAAGTATGAAGAAACACATTATGACGAGCCAGAGTTTTTATACGTATCGTCTCGTCTGGCGCACGGACCGCGCTCTGCAAAGACTGTTGGTCAGGTTTGGGATCGAAAACTACTTGCCATTAGTGGAAATATTCCCACTTACCACCTAACGGCTGAATAGCATATGTATACCTGAGGACGAGCACTCTGTTATGTTGCACAATTCCGCATCGGCATCAAATCCATGACGACGACTGGAGGAACAGGATCGGAGGCATAAAGACATGTGGTTCCAAATGCAAGCCATACAAACATCGCCAAGAGCCCATAATGCTGTACTAGTATTATCGCTAGGAACCGGAAGATCGGTCGTCAGAGGCGAAGTCCTCTTCGATATTTTATGAAGGCCGTAAGGTTGTCTCTCACTTCTTCCCCCCTCAGTCTTAGGTCGCCTTCCCTTCTCCGATCTATGGCCCTCACCGCTTTTCTAATGCCTTCCACACTCTGTGCTAACCTTTCTTCGAACTTCCCATTTCGGAAGTTGATGTCGTATGGCAGCCTTTCGTCCGAATAGATATCAATGAGCGCGGAGACAGCCTGAATGAGCGGCTCTGTGCTCGCTGGCAGCGAGGCAGTGGACGAGGGGACAAATTTCAAGAGATATGACGCTATGACCTGTTCGAGACTGAGCCTTGTGCCCCTGAATATTAGAGGTGGAACGCACCCTGTTGGCATCAATACTGTGCGGATGCTGTGCAAGGCACTCCAGAGCACCTATACACCTGACCTGTACCTGAGGATCCATGCTCGAGTCGCACATACTCGTGAGGACCCGTACCTGTTCCTCGTCTGGAACCTAGACGGGGTCCAACGGGTCCATGATCAGTAGACCACTCCGGACAATGGGTATAGGTCTCACAAGTTTCCCTTTCCAAACCTTGCCCACGCCCCACAGCACGCCAACGGCGATCTCCCAGATCTCCCGTTTCCGCTCTTGCCCTAGCGCAATGTCCAATCCGACTCTGGACAACGATTCCCAGATTTTACTCCAGACTATTTGGCCCGCGGACTCGTCGGCCGCAACTACTGTGCACGGGCGTGCACCAAGTGATAAAAATATATTGTTTAAGCACTCAAAAGCACTGATATGAATGGCACTTAGAGCCGACGTTGTTGGCGGATGGCAGGACAGTCCAGATGGGGGAGGGAATGACATAGAAGTTGGTTGAATAAGCATCAAAAGAGGCTGCACAAGCGCAGGAAGGGATGAAGGTGAAGACGGGTCAGTTAATGCTTGTATCGTGTCACCCTCAGCAGCCATATCGTCCTCCATTACAGCATCGTCCACATGTTCACTTTCGTCTACAGGAAATAAGTACCTGGGTATTCCGAAGGAAACAACGGGCATACCTTCCATTTCCTCTTGGTCGTCTTCGCCATCTGCTATCTCAGTAACCGGATCTGGCAAGGTTGCACAAGTGCCGGTCAGCATTTCTAGTGCAAGTTGCACCGTTCTGAGACGCGTTTCCAACCGTTCGAGCTCTAGCTCGGTCGGTGATTTGTGATCAGATTTGGGTGCGTGCTTCAGCGATAGTTTCTCGATTTCCGGGGGCTCGCTTTCCTACGGGATAAATAAATCGCCAACCGATGGAAATAAAGCTTTTCCGGAATTACCTGGCGTGCAACGAGTTCTTGCACTTGCCGCGCAGTATCGTCCAGTGCCACAGAAGAAATCACCGGTTGTAGGAGTGGAAATACCAGATCTTTGTTCACATCCAGAGATGGCGCAACGCCAGGTGGGAGAGGGGATAAATTCCCCAGAATGCCTTGTCAACGAGTGAGAGCTGGGTTGCCCAAATAGATGACAAAAACTGTACCACAAGACAGAACAGTTAGCATCACAAAGCGATCTGTCCCTTCGCCGTTGCTCTCTTCAATTGGAGCATCCTGGTTGCTACGCACCACGTCCAGAAGACATGAAATGTACTCCGTATTAGATAGTATAGCATGGATAGCAGGTCGATTGTCATCAGTTAGAACATAAAGACTTTGTGCTGCGGCGGTTACAGTAGCGGTAGGGAGTTTATCTCTTGCCGCCAAGAACGACATGAGGAAGGGTATCAGGTTGATTGAGTTGATTGCATTTAGAGCCTTGTTAGATGTCTCTCTAATGCAGATGGGCCCAAGGATCACTGAACATTTCGAAGTAACTCACGAGAGGCACCAAAATATAGTGATGACGTTCTCCGCGAATTCGTACACTACTCTGCGTGCATTTTCGGACACACTTTTGGGTGAATCCATGAACTGTGCAAGGGTCGAGGATATCTGCCGATACACTCAGTGAGCATGTACGCGCGGTAATATCAGAGAGTGTACCTTCGGCACAAAGTTCCTCAAGGGTGCCAATATGTTTTTGTTGTACATCTCGGCGCATATGTCATATCCGCCATCAATACATAAGTTTCTGTGTTACGCGGATCAAAAAAAAAAAAAAACCATTGGGAACGTCGTATCTAGCTGACCCACCGCAAAGCACCAGCCGCTTCTATCCAGACTTCCTCCTCGCTGTCCGATAGTCGGTTAATCAGCGATCCGACAACATTTTTACCTTGTAGTAGCCGCCGCGTCGATGGATCGTTCTGTATGAGATTGGACACTGCGACGCAAGCCCACTTGCGCTCAGAGCTGTCTGGGCTCTCCATCTGCGGAAGATAGATGCGCTCAGCTGCGACTCCGGGCGAGCGACGTGCATACTTTCTGTATGATGGGCAATATGGCCTCTTTTTTGGTGGATGACTGAGCAGCAGACTCTAGTCCTTTTGGTAGATGGGAGTCGGGGACCCGCATCGGGTTGTGCCTGCGCATTGACCGTTTCTTTTGCGACTTGCCCATGATCGGGGAGAATCGTCCAAGGAGTTCTTGCGATGCTTTGTAGGATGGTGTTCAATCTTTTACCTCGCCCAAGGGCACTGTGGCTCAATCAGGAAACTCGGTTGCCCATAATAGCTTACATGTTCTAATAGTGGTGCAGTAGGACGAAAAATTAACCAACGCTTGCGGTAGTGTAAGTTGTACATGCTATTGAAATAAATGACTGATGGAGCCAAATATTGTCCCAACTACTATCACGGTCGATATGATGGAGGTATACCATCCCTTGCAGATAATGACGGGGGTGATGACGCGTGGGAGGATGTTGGCAGTGGGTTCGAGGGAGAGGAATGACCGGTGATGATCGGAAGATGCTCAACAGATGGCTGCGCTTCATTTTCGTCGTCCTCCAACGAGGGCGCAGACGGTTCGATGCAAGGACCCTCAATAGGTGGCGCGCTTGCGGTAAGTTGCCCAACCTCATCAGGCGCTGCCGGGTGAGCATTTCCGTTCTCATACAAGTACGCGTCACCATAGAGATAAACCGAAGTCAGCATCCCTTTGGAGGGTAATGGTGGGAAAGAGGGGGGTAATGGCATGGACACTGGTGCTGAGTACGGTTCCAGCTCCGGATCCCCGTCCAACTCATCTGGTAAATCGTCCCATGCTGGCACAGAGACCACCACACTTGAGCTTGGTGCATTCGCGCTTGATTCTGGATCGGGAGCACTTGCTTGGTTACCCAGATCGCAAAGGCGACCTTTGTCATCCACGGCAATGTGCCCCGACATTGGCGAAACGTAAGGTGCAGGTTCCTCGCGCGAATGTGATGGCAGGCTACCCGGGTCAGATAAGAGAGATTGCCGCCGTGAAGCGGAAGGACCCAAATCAGCGACACTTGCGTAACAGTGAAGTGTCGAGTGAGGTCTCGAGGCTGGTGGTCTGTAAGCTGGGGGAAGAGAGACCTCTGGTGAATCCTGCGAGACCGGTATGGCCGGAGCCCCTTCTGCAGTAGGGATGGCGACGCTCGGCTTGCTTCCTGAAGCGCCACCAGGAGAAGGTAGACGTTCCACAGAGGGGCGAGAGGGGCTAGCTGGAGGTATGTCTGGATGCTCCGATGGGGCAGGTGATTGAGGACGGCCGCCCCGTGCCTGTCTCTTCCTACGACGCCGAGCAGCCGAATGCCGGATGTTGGCCTTCCAACGTGCGGTTGCCTTGGCCCACACACGCATTTTATCCCGCGCCTCCCTCTCCTGCTCTCCATACTCTGACTCGTCGTCGGGTCGAAGCTTGTGCCTCAGCTTGACCTCGGGATCCTCCTTCGCGAGCTTCTTCCGTTTGCTATTTCTCCAGAAGACGCATGCAACCATGAATATACACAAGGAAATGGCGATGATAATGGCAAGGACAAGGATGATAGTAGATTCGGCGCTGGACTGGCCGCTTGACGAAGTCTGCCAACCCGCGGGCAGGACGGACGCGTCGAGCTCAAGAGGCGACGAGCTAGCTGAGGACGCAGCGGAACTCTTCAGAGGCCAGGCTTGCACGTCATTGACGTTCGGCGAGGAGGTACTACTAGCGCAGCACTATGAAAGTGATGGCGGGGGATGAGAAGAGAGGAAGGAGATTCAAGGAGGGAGCGCACCGTTGAGCCGTACAAAGTCCACTCATCAGTCTTGCGCCAGCGGTTGTCCATGCCTTGGATGTACTTGTCGGCGATGCGACGAGAGAGGTCGAGATAGACGGGCTTGTAGGTGGATGTAGGAGTGGAGGCACGGGGAACTGCGTGGGCGGGAATGGGCGGGATGGTGGGAATGGTTGGGATGGTTGGGAGATTGGGTATATCGCGTTCGATGTGGGGGCAGAGAAAGACAGGAGGCGTGGTTTGTACGGGCACGGGACTGCCGGCAACCGTCGTTGGTGACGCAGCGATGATCGCAAGGGCGGATAGGACAGCAGAGGATGGACTCGGCGCTGACGAGTAGGAGGTGGACGGATGCAGGCGCTTGTCCTGATGGAGTCTACGGAGATAAGGAAACGAGTTATCGAATGCACATTCGACGCTTCTGTGGTTCAGGTTGCTGGCGTGTTTGGGCTTGGCCATCGTGTGCACAACGTCGAAGACGGCTCGCCAAGACAAGTCTCTCAGCGTGGCGCTAAATACTTGACCCGAATCCTGGTTATGTGGCTCGCAAAAAAAATTATAGCGAGTGGGGGGCCGCCAAATTATTCCCCTTAAACGTCAGGTGCGTCCTCGAAGTCGTCCTCCAGACGGTGGATGTGCCGTCGATGTCCTCCGCCTCGGGTGTCGTTTGACTGCTGGGAGAGAAAGTTGACTGGGATGCGGTCCATAGACGGTCCCTCCCCCACTGTCTGCTTAAGTAATATTTATTCTTTTTTTATTTTTATTTTACCTGTCATACATAGCCTACACGCAAAAATAGCAGTCAATCGTACTAACCAATTATAGCAATACCCATCGAATATCGATACACGTGAAATATTATTCAATTTGTATTATTATCATTACCGTGTCGCAGTTTTGGGTTATCCCTGCAGCCACCGGCATCGTCCCCGTTCGTCATTTCGTTTCCTGGCCCGTTCCCGCAGCTCCCTCTCTTCTTCCACCCCCCGATCGCAGAATAGCACGTCTTCCGCATCAGCCTCGTAGAAAAGTTTGTATGTGCCTAGACTTATCCTGATTTGCATCGAGTCCCATCCTGATTCAATTGGTGGTGTTTCATCGCTTGCAATGTGTCTATTTTTATGAACGATCATTCATCACCAAACATATCCCTTGCAACTTCGCTCACCTTCGCAGAAATAGTGCACCTTTCTTACCTCTCTTTGGTCCCGGGATCCACTCCGTCGGTTGCCAGAGCACGTACGAATCTAGATATGCTCGCCAGCGCCCCACCGGACTGCGATCGATCTCGACGCTGGGGTCATTGCTGTCCAGCAGCTGGATATATATCTTCTTGCTTTGCGCATCCTATCCAGCATCTCAGTCAGTCCGACCGCGCACTTATTATGAAGTTGCAGCAACGCACCCACTCCACCCGATACAGGTTTTCGTCCGACCCTACGTGGCGCTCAGACTCTCGTCGATACCGGATCATGTCCCGGTTGGACAATGTGTCCGCCCTTCGTACATCCTGGAGCAACGTCCATAGTTCCTGGCACTTACTGTCTGAGATTACCGACTGTACCTGTAGCCAGGAATGCCACGAGTGCATTTACATATACGCACGTGGATGAGTGCCGATGTAAAATAAATCGGATAATAGCAACGTCATCTCACCTGCTTGACGAACGCAGCAATCAACTTATCCAGGGTGAAAAAATAGAACGCCTGTGGGAATTGTCCCGCTTTAATCTTAGTACATTACATGAAGCGCGGATGTCACCCACCTTGTTTCCGAAAAGCCACCGCATTTGTTCCTCAAATAGCCCTGGCTCGAGCTCATTCTCGAATAACTTTTCGCACGTGTCCAGGAAATATAGGTAAGCAACGTCCGCCGCGTCACTCGGCCGCTGATCAGTTAGCGACTCCATACCCTGACCAAGAATAACCGCAGGTCCAGTAGGGTCGTCTAAACCCAACTCGATGGCGATTGGGTTACAATCCGTGGGGTTCAGCGTCTTCGCCGTCTGCCGAGCTGCTTCCTTGCAAATAACGACGCGCGAGTACATCGACTATATCGACCAACGATTAGACAAATTCAGCACGGGCGAGCCACTTTCGTAGTAAATACCTGCAGCAAGCATAACATCGTGTAGAACGTCGTATTGCAAAAGAAGGGTTTGCGCTTCCAAAGCCTAACATCCGCAGTAACAGTCGCTTGGGAAGTGCGAACCCACATGTCTTCTGATCCGTTTTCGAGTAAGACACTCTTTATTTCCCGATCAGCCGGACCGAGAACAGGATGAGGCGAAGGCGGAATCGACTGTGTTAGATTAAGGCTCTCCTTCCCTTCACTCCGAAGGGCTTTTTCTCGGGCTGCTCTGAGTAGCTGTCTTCGCAGGTCCCCTGCCGAGACAGGTGAACCTTGGCGCGTACCCCCACCAGCCGATCTACTGCCGCTGCTCTGTCCGTTTTGGCTATCGTGTTCGATATCCTCATCCCTGAGGTTGTCAGCAAGACCGCACGCAGCATCAAATTCCGCAGTCGGGAATAGACACAGTAAAGGGACAAAGGAGCGTAGGAAGCTCGCAATAGAACGCCGTTCCTGTGTACTGTACTGCGCCTGCGAGTGGTCCAAGAATAAGTACACGAGCCGTAGGATGTCTTGTAGGACTGATGTCTGGCTCAAATCGAACTCGAGTTGATGCCCGACTGAACCCCCAGCGAAGAACGGTCGCTTTTGTTGTTCGCGCTTCCGTAATTGTTCAGCTTTGATCGTCTCGATGTTTGCCACAAAGTGCTTAGCGGTGATGCACCTCTTGTCATTGATCTTGAAAGTATTTCCCTGGTGATCGAGCGACTTGTAGAAGTTTTTAGCATCGACTTCCCGCCATGTCTTGTTCCATTCCCTTTGCGCCCGCCGCCATTCTTCGTCTTTGGATTTCAATCGCGCCAGGATGACCGGGACAGCCACACTCGGGCACTCTTGCAGTGCCTGTATTACTTCGGTTCCCGCGTCGCGCCCGTATACCTTTTTCAGTGTACGATGATATATGCTCTTGCTCGGACCGCCAAAATCTGCCTTGAGCCGGAATGTCGCCCGCTCTTCGCTCGTCATCTCCTCGATCCGAGCATGGAGTGGTTCGAATAGGGCGATCGTGCGCGTGAGGGCATCCAGCTGCACGTGATACTCGTGGCGTTCCTCTTCGCTCTTGTGCAGCGCCTCCTCGAACGAGTTCTTCTTATGCGAGATGAACCCGGCCTCCTCGGACGCCCAGGTGGGATGAGAAACCCAAACGTCATTCAAGACGGATCGACACAGTTGGTCGCGCCCTGAGCACGCTAGGCGAATTTCCTTGATGAAGAATATCAAGACCGAGTCCTCACGCGATATTACATAACGGGCTCACTGACACTATCTGGAAGTCTGCGATAGCTGGGCCCTTCGCCCTCGTCCGCAGGGAGCGCGGACACAGGTTCCGGTGGTCCTGTGCGGATACTACCTGGCGGCCCGTACTCGACATTGTCCTGGCGATCGTCATACCCCGTCGCCTCTTTGAACTGCGCGAGTAGTTCTCCGTCTCCAAGGAAAGCTCTTGCGAGATCGACGAGCGTCTTTGAATCGATGACATCCTTCGAGTAGAGGTTCAGTAGCTTCAGGAAGTCCTCGTACATATCCTTGCTCTCTAAGGCCCGTTTAGCGCGTTCAAGAAACACGAGCTCATCGGGAGGGGTTGTGACTTGGTGGTGTGCTCCGGTCATGACAGGTTGAATGCCGTGGATGATGGGTATATGGGATAGTGCCGACTGGGGAAGGCCATGTGACTGGGCAAGTGACGACGTTTGAGAGGCATGCGGTGGGGAAGCCGTTGGCAGGCCGTATGGAGTAAAATGCGGAGAATCCGGTTCACCTGGTCTGTGGATATGCTTGACCTTCTTTGCCTACCGGTATATAAGTCTGCATGGCAGGAGTGGGAAGGCGGCCGCTTACCCGATTCACGGTAGATCTGGATGGAGGCACAGGAGTGACTTCATTATCTTGGGCCTTCCGTCTCTTCTTAACCGCTGGGAGTGGCGCTGCTGGTATTTTCCTTCCGTTCTTATCCTTGTCGACAAATAGAATCAGTACGGTGTGCAGGAAGACCAGATCCAGAGTATGAGAGACATACCATACTGCTCGGACCGGCGATGGCCATGGTTGCCTCGGGCAAAAAGTCTTTGAATTCGGCAAGGAGATCAGGGGCATCCTTGAACAGCAGTTGTACCTGCATATAGACTTGTGACTGCGATCGTAAGCTGCTACCCATATTGCGTGGGGGGCTACACTCACGTCTTGGATCTGGCGCTGCTCCCTTTGGTAGGTCTGGAGTATTTCGAGGAACTGCTTGTACACGTCCGGGTCGTCAGTATAACGGGCCTTGATCTTGTTGAGGTACTGGATGGCGTGATTGAACTCTCCCGGGGGTCTATTCTCCATCTTATTCAAGCCGCCCAGAAAAGAGGCGGCCGCGGTGGTCGAAGGACCCTGTAGAGCCGGGGCGACGACGGAGTCCAGGGACTGCTGAACGTGCGCCATCTGGTAAGGCGTCATGGATCGAGATACTTGCGGGAAGGGTGGCACCGAGCCGGCAGGAGTAGGGACGCCGGATTTGAGCATACCATCACGGGGCCGCACCGACTCGAAGCTGTGGGTAGATTGGGTGGTGGTGCCCATGGGCGTCGTGACGGTGATGACGTTTGGGTCTCTTGGGTCCGAAGAGATTTCGATGCGGTAGCCGGGTGGGAGGAAGGTATTGAATCCTTGGATGAGGTCGGGGTTGCCGTGGAAGAGCATGGAGACCCGTTCGATGACACCGGGGGTGTCGATCCTGGGAGGGAAGAGGACATGCAGGACATGATGACGAACGGAGTGTGAAAAATTGGGGGCCGAAGACGCGCCACCACGAGGAGGGAGGGGGAAGTAGACGCCAGGATGACAAGCGGGGGGTCGCAAGATCATGCGTGTCGAGGAGGGAGCTAGGCGTGGGTGGACGCGCGATGGACGGAAGGAGAGGAAATACGCACACTTCGCTTTTGAAATCCTTCATGATGTCCAAGAAGTTGTTGTACACGTCAGGCTTGTCCTGGAAGTGGCTCTTGACGGCGTCGAGATAACTGAGCGCGTCGGAGACGTTGAGGGGACGGTTCATATCGGATGACTTCTGAGGCTGGGTGCCCGAGTGCGAGTCGGAATCTCCGGCAGTGCGAGGGCGTGGAGTGGCTGGTTTGGGGGTGCGAGAGGGCATGTGAGCAGGAGGGACGTCGACGGCAGGGTAGGAGGGTTGTGCGAGGGCGGGGGGAGGGCTCCGTTGGAGGGAGTGATCGAGCAGAAGGGGAGAGGGGGGGAACGGGCGGCGAGGGAGAGGACGAAGAGGCACGAGAGCAGGAGGAGAGCCGGTACGAAGAGGAGGGGGACCAGCAGCGGCGATCGCAGATGGCGGGGACAGGATGATTCCCGGTGACGCTGTTTGGCTGTCCATGTATTATTTTTCTGGACCATGCATGTATCAGTTGGCCGTTAGCATACACTTTACGGCAACCTCGTCGCGGGGGTATTTTCCTGGCTCGTGGGAATGCACCTCGACATCTTATCCCGCCACCACGCAGATCAACACCGTCTGTACCGCAACGCACCGTATGCATGCCACGCATACTTACATGCAACACATACAGTACACACAGTACAGACATTGCCATGTTATTGTACTATGTTACACCGCTCGACACCAAGATAAAGCAGATTACATAATCAACCCCTGTGCAAAGATCCCCGTGGGAAAGTAATTATAAGAAACACGTGGTCCCAGCGAACAAGCGAGTCCGTCAACCTGTCGTTGGGTCTCCCAAGCACTCTCCTCCCGACCCCAACAAAAAAAAAA
>JADGIP010000199.1:0-29168 GCA_016618355.2 Astraeus odoratus | reverse complement strand
TCCGCATAAAACTGGAAAGCGACTCACCAGCCTCGGGCTTCTCGTGCATCAACGAAATTGACATGACCACGTCGTTTGTGATCGAGAAACACACTTGGAGGTACGATGATAGGGGGATTTGCATACCAAACACAACGTTGGACAGGACAGCCATGAACTCCGTGTATGATCCAACCTGTTTGGACATATGTTGTAAGCAAGTGTTCGTAGGTGAAATGGGACATGCTCACGGGCATCAAATACAGGGTGACCTTCTTCAAGTTATCGAATACCAACCTCCCCATCTCGATCGCAATCGGGATACTCGCAAAGTCGTTCTTCAACAAGATCAACGAAGCGGCCTCCTTCGCTACATCGCTCCCTGCGCCCATCGCTACACCGACGTCGGCCGCCTTGAGTGCAGGCGCATCGTTCACGCCGTCACCAGTGACAGCTACGGTGTTGTCACCACGGGCCTTGATTGATTCGATGATTTTCATCTTTTGGTCTGGCGTGGTACGGGCGAAGACGAGCTCGGTGTAGGTGCCGACTATGACGTCCCAATCGGTGGGCGTAAGCGAGGTGACATCTTCACCAGTAAGGACCAACGCGCGTTCTGAGCTGTCGGCAGAAGGCTTGATGAGATGAGGGTGGACTTGGCCGTTGGCGTATTTGTCTGCCAGAGCCCGGGAGCGCACATCTGCAATAGTATCAATGCGATCTTGGGTGACAATGCCGACCTGCGGGAAAAGGGTTGATTTCCAGGAAGCCGCCCGAGAAGAAAGGAGGGACAAACCTGTTTCGCAATCGCTACCGCAGTCAATTTGAAATCACCAGTAACCATAAACACTCTAACACCAGCCTTCCGGATCACACTGATCGCCGCAGGTACGTCTTCACGTGGCGGATCACGGATGCCAACGAGACCGACAAGTGTGAGAGAATGAAGTTCCTGATAGAGGTGCTCCTCGATATCCGACGGGGGAAGGTTAGGCTTGAAGAGGGGAAGAGGTTTTCGACATCTGTGGTAGGTGGTGTTAGCGTGAATGGATTGGCGGAATGGCACACATACAAGGCCAGCACCCTCTGTCCATCAGCAGACCATTGGCTCTGCAATGTCGACAATGTCGACCTTTCTTGCTCCTCCAATGGCACCTCCGATCCATCTCCGAGCATCACGCTTCCGCACGAGCGGAACAAAATGTCCGGCGCACCCTTGACCATCATCCAGGTTCCTTCACCGCTAGTCTGATCGGTGTCGATTTCATGCTTCTCCGGGTCAAACTTGGAAGAGTGGAAGACGGGTGACATGGGGGACGCTGACGTGTCGCGGATGATGCTCATCATCCATTTATTCTTCGAGTTGAAAGGAATCTCGAACAACTTCCTGTATTTTTCTATCGCATCCGTCGCCCCGTCGGTCTGCAGACCCCCCAGGCTCAAATTCTCTGCAAAGCGCAACAGCGCCGTATCCGTCGGATCACCTTTGACAGCACGCTCCTCGACTAGTTTGGCCATATTAGCAGGCGCGCTGTCGAACTTGGCGCCATTGCAAAGGCGGGCAATGGCATGGAGAACCTTGAGCGCGGCTGAAGACGCGGTTGGGTTCGGGGAAGAGGGAATAGTAAGGTATATGTCCTTGGCAGAGTGACATGCGTCGAGGAAGGCCACGGACTCGACGGTCTACATGCGTGATGACGGCAATGGATTTAACGATTGGCCAGGGGACAAGGGGGAAAGTACGCATACCATCTTCCCAGCGGTTAAAGTACCCGTTTTATCCGAGCAGAGGACGGAGATACACCCGAGCGTCTCGATCGTCGCAAGATTCTTAACAAGGACATGTCGCGCGGCCATACGGCGGGCGATGACCGTCAGGGAAAGTGCGAAACAGACAGGAAGACCCTATATGGGAACAAGATGAGAACGAGAGGGCCAGGGAGAGGAAAGGGCTATGTACATACCTGAGGGACGAACGCCGTGAGACAGCCAATCGAGTTAGCGATGGCAGAAGACATGGTGGCATAGCCAGGATAACGGGTCCTTAGCCAGACACCATACAGCAAGAGACTGATACAAAAGAGGCTCAGCGCAAACCCAGAGACGACCTTTGTAAAGAACCAGATTTCCCTCTGGATGGTGGTAAGCTCGAATTTAGTCTCTCCCGACATCTTGACGAGACGGCCCATGACAGTGCGGTCGCCAGTTGCAAAGACGACGCTGTGGCATGTGCCTTGGGTGACGAAGGTGGAGGTCAGAGCGAGATTGCGCGTCTCAAGGGCATTGTCGGCAGTCGCGTCGAGTGAGCCTGGAACCATGTCACTGGGGAGGAGTGGGTGTGTAAGTGACACGACACGGAAACAAGCGAATGCTACGGACCTCTCGCCGGTCAACAAGGACCTATCGAATTTGAGGTCCGAGGACATCTGCACAATCCTCGCATCGGCAGGGACGCGGTCGCCTGTGGAAAGGACGATGATGTCACCCACGACGATTTCGTTGGCGGGGACGAGCTGTTGTTTTCCTTCGCGGATGACCGCGGCCTCCTCTGCAATGAGGGATTTGATCGACTTCATGATCCTGCTAGCGTTCCAATCGACGGCGGCGTAGAACGTCGTGGAGACAGTGATAACAATCATCTGCGAGTGGGGGGGTTAGCGGGGGCGAAAATGTGGAAGAGGAGCGACGAACCAGAAGGACCGCGACGCCGAGATTGATGGGAGAAGGAGGTTGGCCGAGGGGCTCGTACGACAGCTAGGGTGAGCACGCTCAACAGAAAAGCGAACGGCGAAGGGGGTCGTTCACATACGATGGTGACGACGAAGGCGATCCACATCAAGAAGTTGAAACCGCCGAACACATAGTTGAGTGCCTTGAGCCAATACTTGGTGGGTGGGGGGCTGATGATGTTCTTGCCGTCGAACTTGAGCTTGCGCTGGACTGCGGCCGTCTCGAGACCGACGGTGGGATGGCATGAATACCTAGTGTAGACCTCGTCGGGGGGGATGAGGTGCACGTCGATGGCCGCGATGGCGTCGGCGGGATCTGTGGACTTTTTCTGTTTCTGAGGGAGGGCCTTCTCGTCGACACGGATGGAGAGGGTCCGGTAGCTGGGGGCGGCGGGGGGATGAGGGGGACATAGGGCGGGGAGGAGGGATGACGAGCGCACCTGATCTGGATGCCATACCCGGGCGACTGCGCGTGGTGGTGGTGGTGGTGGTCCGCCGACCGTCTTCTGCGCGGCTCTACCTCGACGGCGGGATGCGCCATGACGAGCAGACAGTCTTCCGAAAGATCTGATAAGCTGGAATCATCTCGTCTTCTGTTCGGTTTTTATATGTCAGTGATATGCGTCGTGATTCCGGCTCGCTGGTGCTTATCGCCCGGAGCACAGCAACCGTCGTTCATATCTACATTTTTGTGTTTTATTTTTTTTGTTTTATTTTTCGTTCGCCATGTCCATCCGGTCTGTCAGTGCGTGGTTTTCGCTGTTCAAGTGGGAATCTGAGCGCATTTCGCCATTCCCCCCGGGCGAACAAGCGTCTACGCCCTGTCCCTGGCCATGTCCACCTAAATTTTTTCGTCGCGAGAGACGCTCACCTCAGTGTACGTTACGCTGGCCAACGTGCATCGAGTCGTCATTTTCTTACTGGTGTGCTCCTAACGTACAGGCACTCAGCCGACATATGGCCATGTCCGGTTCCTTGCCATGACGTCATCCACCCTACCAATGTGTGGGGCAGCCAATCTCGCCCAGGGTCGCAGCCATTATCAAGCTACTGTCATGAACGTACTACATACCCTCCCTGGATCCAGTCCATCCCGTTCTTGCCGCGACTTGCAGGGTCGTCGTCCTTACAGCGTTCCGTCTCAGAACGTTTGATCAGCGGCGGCACTGTTCCAGATACACGAGTGCACGTGCAACTCGCAATTTCAGATGACCTAGCCTTCGTTCCGTTACCGTACCGGCGTCCGCCTACGTCCTGGTTCCTACATCTCTACCTATGTATAATCCTTCTTGCGTTCTGTACCGCTCCACCCAGTTAGTAACCGGTTATCGGCGTCCGGGCAGATCCCGCCTTCCAATACGATCGATCGCAAAACGATTTACATACCACATCCTGTATTTCAGACAGCTACCCGGAACCATGGCTGGAGCGTGTACTATATCAGCGGTCGCTGTGGCCTTCTCATTTCATATCCCGGCCGCGTCGCAAACCACGGGCAATAATATTATACCCATATAGTACGGATCAAATGACCCGAGATCGTTCTTTGGTTGATCTCTCGTGCTCTGTCATCCGTGTCAGATGCCCGGCTCGTGGGCCTACGAGTTCTTAGATACACACGTCTTGCGATAGTGGCTTCATCCATATTATAGAATTGCGCCATCCCAAACAAGAGTTGCCAAAGTCCGTCCTTGCTTGCACAGCCACGAACGACCCCTGCAAGGGTGCAAATATTTTGTCAACGTTTTCACTCTGCTTTCTAGCCAACCCCGGATCCTTGTGATAGCGTTATCCTATGCTGGGACCGGCACTAGTGGCTCATTCAACGATCATGACGGCGATTCCCGTCTAGGTGTGGTGCGCATCACCTACATTACTACATAACCTTAGTGGCCAAGTTGTCCGGAGTGGAGTTCAGGGTCGCCAACAAGGATGGCAGATCACATGGAATGCACGATACCCGGTGGCCGCTCAGCAAAGTGCACTTGTCAGTCCAGACGTAGTATAGTGCATTGATATATGTATTGCTTCATTGTTATCTGTTCCTCACTTTTTAACTCCGAAATTTACATAAGTTTGCATAAATAATGAGACAGCCCATTAACATGAATGGCAAATAGCAGAGCTCTTAGAGATATTCGCATTGGACGCCGAAGAACTGTGCAATAGGGACTACACATGATTGCCTAGCAGAAAAGGCACTTGGAGCGGTTTGTTGATATTGACGCCGACAGAAATGATTTGCAAGACCAAGTCGGGGATAGTATATACCTTGGCAGAGGGGAATTAGGTTATCTCTGGAGTGGCATGTCCTCTTCGCTATTCAAATGTGGTGTATGATGTCATAAACTGACCGCAATGGTCGAACATAGGCTGCAAGATAAGACGGTGAGGGTGATGGTGCTAAACATATATCAAGGGGATTTGTAGTACACGGCATGTCTATATACATCAAAACCAAGAATAACCACATCATCTGGACTGAACTCAGGTAGACATTTCATGTCTCATGATTCCAGTACAGCACTGGGAATGATGGCTTCTCGTGATCACGATGCTCGTCAGAAGGACAATCAACTTATCATCATTTTGTGACAGTATGACAAAGGGCCATATATAAGTGCACATATGGTGATATCCCCAGTGTCATTCCCTCAGCGGCAACTCACATATTTCTGTGTAAGTAGTCCGACATCTCCGACTATGAGGCTTGTCAATGGTGTCGGATAGATGGTGCAATCGTGATTCTATTGACCGAGACACATAGGGGCTATCCAATGCATTGCAGAATCCACTTGTTACGACCTGCTGTAGTATTGCATAAGCAATTGCACGAGTCACAATCCACGTATATATATACCACCTACTGTGATGCAGATAGCTGGTCGACGACATCTCGTGGGTCTGTGGCCCCTGGAGAATCCCGGTCAAGTTATCAGTGGCCGCATCACTGATTGCGCAAACAGCTCCAAAGAATGTCATGTATTTCAGCATAGGAATCGTGATGAAATGACTGACTGTTGAATCCAAATGAGTTGTACACGGCTAGGAAGGGGCCCAAATCAGCCAGACCAAATTTGTACCGCATCATTGAAGGTATTTACGTACCATGCTAGAGGATCCAAGCAGTCAGTCAAGCGGCTCTGACTCTAGTCTCGGAAAGACTCGCCACATATGATGTCAAGTAAGCCAGTATGGGGGGATACACCAATCTTAGCCATGGAAATGGATAAGATCGGCGTACCTGGGGGGACGAGAGATCGGGGACAGGTACATCATGAACGCAAACACATACACACAACCGAAGTGTAGCTGACTGTCTCACAGACTGCAAAAAAATTATGCTGCAGCACACCTTGAGTAGCCCGAGTTGGAAAAAGAGAAAATTAATATGGGTACTAAATCTACGCGCGAGTCCGCGGTGACTCAAAACGTCATTATATAACTCGGAAAAGGTACCGCAGCTTGATCAGGAATTTGCAGCTCGGGCTGAACAGCTTGCTTCGGACTTCATACTTCACGGACAAGTGCTCTCAGTAGCAGACCAGTAGCAATCACGCCAGGCAATCTGGCCCAACTCATAACCAAGACTAATGTCCCCACTGATCAGTAATCTGTACTGGTACATGTCAGCAGTTACCCGGGATCGTGGCAAATCGCACATTTTTATACTGGAGTACAAAGTTAATATGAGCCCACAACAACCTAAGACAATAAGTTATATTACCAGCTTTAGTAAATTGGGGGTATCACCACGAAAGGTGTCATCGAGCAAGAGCATCCTGGAAACAAATTAAAATTTCTTCTGTTTGTGACGTGACTGACATAAACCATCGTATTCCGGATACAAGAACTTAGGCAAAAAGACATACACATGGCGCTCGAATTTCTGCAGAAGATGGGAAGCACCGCACTAAAAATATGACTCATGAATGGTCGAGAGAGCTTCTATACGAAGACTTTGCTTGCCGCGGTCTGGGTATGGTGATACGCATGGTGCGATAGATGGATGCGATCTTCAGGAAAAGGTTGATCGAGAGTGATATCCAAGAAAGCATCGTTGTGGGAAACCTTCTCCAAAGGGAGAACACCCTCGACCTCGAATGATCACTATTATTTCCAATGACCACACGTCACAATAGCAAGCAGAGTAGGGTCGCGGATCCTTTCGTCTCGCATGCATTCTGAAGCCTCCCGGATGAGCGAAAACGGCGACAGCTCGGATATATTCTGCTGACCTGGAGTCTTATAATAAGATGTCCCAAAGTCAATCTCTCCAGAAATTATCCTTATCACGCAACTGAAGTCGTCGGTCCGATTATGCTAGAACGACGTGTTTTCCGGAGGCGCCTGTCAGCGTGAAGTGTTTGGCGCTCGGGTGTGGCCATAAACCTCTCGCACGATACGGGTCCCTGCCATTCTCCCCGTCTCAGTAGGCGGTCGAACTAGAAACACCGTCCAATGACGTCCATCAGATCCATGGTGCGGTGGATAGTCGTGTCAAATCAAAGGAAGAGGTGGGCAGTCTTCAACAAGGAACCGGAAGTGAATCGATATAAAGTACTCAAGAAGAAGAGGGATAATACCCACAAGTCATCTGTCCTGATCATCATGGTACTATCGCATCAAGCTCCAAAGGACCATACCTTCTCCGGTCGTTAGTGTGTGAATCCTTGCACTCAAGTATTAGGAGCGTTGCTAAGAGTTACGAAACAGTGCAGCAATCCAGAGGATGGTACGCCAGCTGGAATTTTCAACGATTGTGAGTAAAAACCCGATTTCTGATGATATATTCAAAACCAAACATTCAGCGAAATTCGTTGCATAACAAACAAACAAGCAATAATTTTCAAATGCAACACTTGCCATCTGTAGTTGCTCTATTTCATACATGTATACGTCGTTCGTATTTGCTGTCCACTGCGTGAAACACATTTCTTTAGAAACGCCGGCAAATTAGACGCCTTTGTTCTGGCTCTCTTTAGCGCCCACATACTCTCAATCCCACGATATCGGCTACTCGTCGCATGCGGGGTAGTCAGTGTCAAGGTTGCAAAGAGCCGACCAAAGGTCATCTATAACGAGGGAGCCTCTCACGTCCGTAGTTTACCTTATGCTTCCTTGTCTCCATCAGGTCCAGAAGTATCCTTGCCTCCATTTTTCACCCGCCCAACGACATCCCCAAGTTTCAACCCTGTTCCACTCTCTATTGCTTCGATCACGCTCCTAGCACCCGTTGCCAGGGCATCTTTTCCTCCTTTGGTGCTCTCCTGGATCTTATCCAATGCCATCGCGGTATGCGCAACCCCCGTCCTGCGCACCTCGCCGAGTCTCGGGGCATACCTATCTTCAATCTCTTCCACGTACGAACCAACGCGACCCGCTGTGCGAGGGAGGAAGTAAATGAATGCACCTAGGAAAGAGAGCGGAGGGAGAAGGAAGCGTGTTGGTAGTGAGCGAGACCGCGCGAACACGGAAGCTGTCAGTGCAGACACGCCAGTGTAAAGCAGGCCAGGGTTGAGCGGCTCAGTGGGATCACGGAATGATTTTATACGGGCTATTGAGTGTGTAAATGAAAGTGGGAATGCAACGAACATGTTTCACAATGCGAGTGGATGAGTAGAGTTCCCGGGAAATAGAGTGAGAAATGGACTTACATTCCACCATGTTCTCAATATGGATCCATCGGTCTATAACTCCCTGGACATGGGCACGTGCACCAGCGTAGTGTCCGCAGAGCTCTCTCCTTACCTCCCCGATCCGTAGCTCGAGGGAGGAGGGTGTGTCAAGGAGTACAAGCGTCGGAGAAGGTCTTGGGTATATAGGGAGCTTTATTAGAAAATATCAATATGAGATGACACGGAGACAAGAGAACTGTACGGGTGGAGACGAAGCGCACTTTTACTGGGAGGTCCATTTCGAAAACCCTTTTATGCACCTGCTCTATATTGACAGAACTATCATCTCCATCCGGTGCTCCTTCATTTTCACTGACTTGCGGGTTAGAGGCATCCGAAACTTGTTCAGAGTCGGCCTTCGTTTCTGCCAATGCAACTCCGGCTACGCCCGCGGCTGCTAGGTAAGTCGTGCGGGACGCACGTAGCTGGCGCATTCGGCAAGAATTTTGTAAGGTAAGTGCGCGCGCAGGAACATGCATCATCAGTACTTACTGCTGGTATCCGGAACATGGAGAATCTTGCCGGAGTCGGTGAGCAGTGGGCGATGCGCAAGTTTGGCTTCGGTGAGCTACTTAGGTGCTTATGTAATATATCCAGGGGATAAATAACTACTACTAGGGACTTCTGTAGCTCGTACCACTGCTCCGGCTATCTCGTATGATTTCAGAAGTCGTAAAACAGCGGCATGATTTCTTTTTGGATCTACATGCTTCAAATGTCGGAATACTTCGGGTGTCCTATGATCGTGTCAGTGATGGATGAGTCACGTGCAACATACTTGGTACATGTTTGGTATTCGTTGGGCTTATTGGCTTCCTTCTGTCCACCACCACGTTGCAGCTTTGTCTCGCAGGCTACTCATCAGAGTTGGGTGTCTGCTAACGCAACAGATCTTCCAAGTCTTCCCAATATTTTATGCCAACGAGATCCACGCATAACTCCCAGAAAGAATCTCGTAATATCCCAACAACTCGTACACATTCACACACAGCTCAAGTTCAAGATGGAGAGCGCCAACTCATATCAATTCTTCTCGACATCCCAGTCGAGTCTCTCACTCATGTCACCTCCTATCTTGCACCACCATCACTTCTTGCACTCTCCCGAACCTGTCGTAGTCTCTACGAGCACGTAAAGGATGATAATACTTGGTTTCGCGCTTTCCTGACCCAGGTTGCCGGGATTGCACCAGAGAGTCGCCTCGATGGTAGCAAAATTCTCTCCTTAAGAAGGATCGGGAAATCCTGGAAAGAGGAATTCATCTTACGACATGAACTCAGGCAGTACGTGTGTTTATTTTATTTACACTAACCGACTGACAAGCTGAAACCCTATTAGGCGATGGGTATTTTCCCATAATCCTACGACCACCCATTCACCGCAGCATTCTACTATTGATGATGCACATCTCATGACGGAGAATGGTCTCCTGACTTCTTCTATCCAATATGGCGTTGTCGCGAGGTCCTTCCCGCTTAGTGGAAAAATTTTGAAAGGGTACCTCGATGTTTCAGGAATTGGGTTGGGCATCGGCAATCCAAATGTCGAATTCACACCCGATGTGTCTGCCTGTGCTATGACTTCTGACGGTGGTTCTGCGCGTATTTACTGGGGAAAACGCAATGGCGACATCACAAGCACTATAGCCAATAGAGTTTTGGTTGCTGGTCATGCCACGTTAAAGTTGATGAAATGCAAGGTGGAGGACCAACACCAAGCTGCCGTACAGAAGCTAGTCTTGGATACTCCCTCTGAAACTTTCTTGTCGGCAGGCATGGATGGTCGGGTAAAGCTATGGGACTCCATAACACTCCGATGTCTATGGTCGTCTGATAGAAAACTACAATCGCTCGTACCGGACGCGTTTGTTGGCCTCGCTGGTGGTTTAAGCGAAGGTGCCATTGTCGGTGCATTGAAAAGTGGCGACATTTACGTATGGATGGTCGCACCAACTTTGAAATTCTCCGACTCCCATACACCGATCATGCTACCCGAACTGAAAATCGGCTCCCCAGTGCAAGCTGAAAGACAATCACCCCATCTAGACATTTTTACGGCTCCCGAGTTTCGCGCATTGCACTTGCGTCGTACTTCCGATTTGTTAATTTCAATCTTGGTCCACTATTCCGACCATCCCTTCTTTTATCAGATATCTGTTGACAGTAACTCCGGGAAATCTGAGAGTGCGTCCTTCGGAGATGGCTCGTATGGTCAGGTATCCATTATCGAACCGGTGTACGCCTTGGGACCGGATGAAAGCAACCTCGTACTGGTCGGTGACCAGCTAGGATTTGTTAGCATATATGTCACGGACGCCAAGACTTCTACCGATGCTTCCGTTGCTCCTGTCTGCAAGTTCGAGGCACATACGGACGGGGCTGTCAGCGCCATTGCGTGGAGTGCCGTCGTGTTTGCCACTGGCTCCGTTCGTGGGACTACCATTATTTGGGATACCATTACTTTGGAGCGCCTACGCGAATTCCCATCGCCTATGCTACGGCCTGCACCTGACCGCGAATGGGACAGTGTCAGTAAAATTTTACTTGAGAGAGAACTGTTACTTGTCGTTGTCGGTAGTGGGGTCATGACCTGGAAACCCAGACGGGTGAATCGGAGGGATCATGCCCATGGGAAGGGTAAACACCCACGTACGAAGAAGAACATTGTCTCTAAAGGACACCGTAAGACTTATTATCATCTTATTACAATCGTCTTTTGACTTCTTTCGAAGAGCAATACGAACTTCAGAAGGATATTTCTGAATCCTTCGAACAATTCGAATACGAGAAGGATTATGCCAACCGTCTGATAGGACGCGAGCGAGAGCAACGGTTAGCGCTCGACGCACTCGGTCTGTCAGAGTCTGAAGCTGTTCAATACCTACTCATACTCTCCCGTGATGAGTCGGAATCCCGACAGCAGTCTACGGGCGTTGGGGAGGAAGTTTATGAAGGTGACTTCGACGATTTACTTGGATCCGCCACATCGTCGCAGCTCCAATCATCCTTTGCTTCATGTCCAGTCTTGTCCTCGCCTGGACTTAACTACATGAAAGAGCGTCAGCGCCCTCGTTTTACACCAACTAACTCAAACGCGAAAGTGCAAGCATCACCGTTGTTCGTACCGGAACCTATGGAAACTGGCATGAGCCATCTTGCGCTGACAGTACAACACTCTGGGTCATCAGAGGCCATGAGTGCGCGTACACCGTCATCGTCCTCCCTAGACGATTTTCCAGCCATTAGTCCTAGCATTTCGTCTGTAGGGAGCTCAAGAGGTAGCTCTGCGTCTCGCTTGGTACCCGCTAGTTCCGAGCAATCTCGATCTGCTTGGCACAGCTTGAATAGATCAGTCTTATCTGCTCAATGCACTGTTGCGTTGGAGCATAGCAATAGTCCTGTCTCTACTCAGGTCGACCAATCACCTTCACTCCACAGGACTCGCTCAGGAACTTCTAATGACAATGTACCAGCAGGAGTGGAAGAGATGGATGATGAACTCAGACTTGCCATTCAGCTGAGTCTTGCTGAAGCCCGTAGTCGGGAAAGATTATGAATTTGGTCGTGAGACAGTATCCCTTTTCTTACATCTCTAAATTTCTACACTATGTTTTACTCCTCAGTTGAAATCCTGAAATATCGTTCTTGAGGTTGCTCTCCCTTCTTCACTATCCGAATTTACATAAAATGCAAGTGTCTGTTGCATGGTACTTAGGGTAGAATCTGACAAATACTCATTTATTACCTGTCCATTATGCTAAACTCATGCTTCGACTCTCCATACAACCGACTACTGATCAGTGCAACCTAAAGCAATTTCCACACATCCCTTTCAGTTCGTTTGGAAGCTGCCGGAAGTCAACACATTGTGTAGCCAAGTCCGCCAGACTGTCGAATGGGGACATGCCTGATCCGCTACTCGTCGAAGAACCGGGCGCGAGGTAAACCGGAGAATGTGAAGATGGAGAATCCGTTTGAAGTCGCGTTTTAGAAGACGGTCGGTCTGGGATCAGAGGCGGAAGGAGGGTGCTCGTATATTTGCGAGGGGGTGGTGGTGGCGGTGGGATTTTCTTCCCAACAGATGGAACCTCCAGGCTGGTTTTACTTCGCATGAGTGGAGGAGATTCTTGCCTCGTCCTGGGAGGAACCTCGAACGCATCCTCATCGGCGACTTGTGGTGGCATGAGGCGCCGCGATTCGTCTTCTTCTGTTGCGCTAGCCACGCTTTGGACATCAAAGGTGAAGGTCGTAGCTGAATGGGGAACATCCGATGGGCGCTCTGACATATGATAAGTGATACTCTGGTCATCCCCAGTGTCATCCGTGTTGTTGGAATCGCGATCGTTGTAGGAAAGGCCATTCTTCCGGCTATCTCGTGAGTGAGGCATGGTTCGAGTAGACGCAACCGGCGTGGTATAGCTTGCCGGGAAAAGACCCTTGCGACCGTCTTTCAGCATACCAAGCCACCACTCCTCGAGGACCTCGTTGATGACAGTGATCTCATCTCCCGCCTTGAACGATAGCTCATCAGACGATCCTGTGAAGTTATGCACCGCCTTGACGAGTCGTTCCTGGCGTGAGGGTGGCTTCAAAATGCGTGCAGGCACCCTCGGGGATGATTCACTAGGAAGATCCGTACCCCTTGGCTTGGGCGACCTTCGTGAGAGCGACTTCGAGCTGGTTTGATGAGACAGACTGCGTTGGCCTTGGTCAACGTCACCTTCTTCCTCATTTGCCAACGCAGAAAAGTTGTCTCTATCTTTCTTTCCTCGTCCTGCAAAAGAGCTTACTGCGCTAGACGCCCATCCGGTGACACTCATGCGCTTGTTGCTCTTCGGCGGTGTGCTCTCTAGAGGGGTCGATGTTGTGACATCACTGTCGGAACGCTTGCGAGAGGCTCTAGAAGTGGAGCGAGACAATGGCCTACTGTCCGAATTGGACTTGGAGCGTGTAGGACTCGCGCTGATAGCATCGTCATCTGAATCTTGCAGAACAACTGGACTAGGATCAACGATCGATCTCAAGGACCGTGGGGTATGATGTTCAGGTGGACGTGATATGCGCGAGCGCGAGTTTGTCCTCAAATGCTCGAACTTAGGAGGAATAGAACCACTATAACCAGATAAGACGATGACACAGGCCCCAGATCCGACACAACATACTCGTCGCACCAGTTCGCTCTGACGTCCTCCAACACTTCTACGTATTGCTTCGCGAAATTAAGTTCGATGTCCAGGAAAGTGGACAATTCCCGGAGTTGCAGTGTCTCGTTCTCTTGGATATTATGCATCCGTGACCGAATGTCCTCTGAAGTCTCCTCGCTGACGGAAGAGTGAATATAAAGGCGAGAGGACGACGAGGGGCACTTACAACTGCAGGCGACTACGTTGCAGGTCGTCCTCCGCCTCGCGCCTTTCTTTCTCTCTGTCTTTCTTGCTACTTTTGATTTTCTCGAGTTTGTTTATCGCTGTGTCATAGCTCGTCCTGTACAAGATAACATCTTTAGCGCGTACTTGCAGTCCAACGGCAGGCACTGCACCTCCGACTCTCCAGTTTCTTTCGCTGATGTTCGTAGTCTTTAATATCTTGCAGAAATCTCTCGCAAGAGGCGAGAAAGGTGTCATTGAGTGTTAGGGCATATGCCTCTTGGAGGGTTGCGATCTTGCAATGGGCCGTGCCTAGCTTACGCAACGATGTTCCTAGAGTTCAAGATCGTTGAGCAACGCCCGGATTAATTATGTAGAGTCGTTGGCATACCGAACGCAGAGTCCTCTCCAAACTCCTCGCCATGACTGACCATAACAATACCGAGAGCATCAATTGGCATGAGCTTCACCGACTCGCCTGACATTGGAGATGCTTTCTTCTTTGACAAAACACGATGGTATGCCTGCGAAGCCACCTGCAGTCTGTACACCAGGTCAGGCTATTAGGAATGACGGTCGCAGACTGCATCTCCGTACTTTAGTATGCCTTGCTTCCGAAGTTCGATGTCCCGCTCAAGTTCGTTGAATTCGTCCGTGATAACGGACTTGTCGCGTGCTGATATCTTCTCTCCTGCCCACTGTCCCCGAACTACTGTTCAAATGGTACCATGACGAAGAGCAATCAAACAACCACAGACCTGTCTAAGTTTCCCGAGCTACCAGCCAACAAAGAAAGAATATGGGCTTAGTGCAGAAACGATCCATGGAGAGACACGCCCCACCTGTTTACTAGCCATGGTGGTATCAAGAAAGAGATGTACCCTTGTAAGGGAGGATAGTATCAGTGCGTCAGGTCCCTTTTATAATAGCTGTCGCTTTTGTACATAAGTTGCAGTGCTCTGATCAAGTGGTCTGACTTCTGGTCCTTATCCTCAGCGAGTGCACACAGTATTCCAGCTCTCGAACCACTCCCGCATAGACGCGAACGCCAGCATCCGCCCTGCAGTGCTGTACATCGTGCACATGTACAGCGACATATTAATGAAGCGGGCCAGCCTCGACAAAATACAAACAGAGTAATTAGATATCAGCTGATTTCGATGTACCTTTGCGTGTGAGTGGCCACGGGCGCGCCCAACATTTCTCAAGTGGCCCTGTCGGTGTTGCAGTCAGTATGACCCTCACACTCCAAATCTACCGTAGCATTTCCTTGCGAGGAACTGCTGAAAAGAGCGAACACCACCAGTAAGACCAGCGCTCGCTTTCCTCCCAGGAGATTTTTATACGAACCTGCTCGTTGCCAAGGTTGCCAAGATGGTTGTCAGAAACTATTTCAGGGACGGTTATCATTCATAACGAGAGATACAGCACGGGGATAAATAAGCCGTAAATATGCATGCCACAGGGGTATATATCGGTTTCCACACTTGGAGGGACATACCCTTCGACAATTCATTCCACAGTAGAATAAAAAATTTTGCGCCTATATTTCATGCAAGCTGACAAGCCACGGCCATGTCAGCTCCAGCATTCTTCTATAAGTCTCCCCTCGCGCTCCATCTCAACAACAAACCTGATTGCCTCGTCCCTCGCTATTTTGCCGCATTCTTCTACGACGTATGCGACAGCCTCGCGCACGGCAGCCGGCATCTTGTTGGACGATCTGTCATCCATTGCCATCCATTTCTTGTCAAGCAATGCATCCTCGGGGAGCCAACAAAGCGATCTCACCCAGATACGATCAGCATGCCACGCTGTTGCCCTAAAAGATTCCAAACTTTCTCTTTGTCCTGCTTGAGAAGGTCCTGCACGTAGATCCTTCTTGCCCCCTCGGGTCCATCTCGGGAAAATGTGACACGGTATGTAACCTGCCCCTGTTGTGCGTATACTTCCCATTCGTCGCAGTAATGTTGATCCTTCAGCTTTGAACGGCAACCAAAGTAGAGAATTATACCTAGGCAACGCATCATTAGGGTCAATTTGTAGCCATCAGAGCTTGTCATACCGTCAGATCCTGTACCTAACAGTTCCTCTATGACTGCCCGCATCGGGGCAATACCAGTTCCAGGACCAACGCAGATAACTGGTGTTGCTGGGCTGTCGGGCAACTTTATCAGGCCCTTTTCTATAGCAATGCACAGTTTATCACCTGTGGTAGAGTGAGCACTAGGAAATACCACGATGCTAGTTCACTTGCCAGGTTTTAAGGTAGCAAGATAAGTGGTGCAGACGCCCCTCCTGGGTATCTTGAGCTTTGTGCGGTATTTTACGATAGCAACACACAGATGAACTTCTCGCGGGTGACGCTGCAAACTGTCTCGTATCGAGTTCAGATTATAAATGAACAGCATTCGACTTACCTTAACGGAGCTTGCTATGGAAAACTGACGTGGTCGAAGGGGAGGGAAGAGATCGAAAATGTAATCCCTGGGTATATGTGCAGACTTAAATTCGCTGAGAACTTCGCGGATGGTACGTCTGACACGTTGGCAGTAGTCATATAACTCATCCTATCCGCGTTCCATTTGAGCCAAAGGTTGTTAGTATTGGACGGTCGACATACCGCGCCTTCCACAGACAAGAACTCATCTAATCTTTCACGCTCCAGGTCGTCGGTCGCAAACTGACGAAGCAAATGAAAAAAAGAGCGACGTGGAACAGCATTAAAATCAAGGTAGTGGGTGAAGAGTGTGCGCAAGGTCGTAACATGAGGAACATGGGTAGGAATTGATTGGTCTTTTCACCTCTTAGTTTAAAAACGGGCGAGGATGAGAGATACACACCAAGCATGGTATGGGATATGGAGAAAGGCACATCAGCAGTATTTGCCCATCCCATCATCACCAGAAAACTCTCAACATCAGCTTCCATTGCAACTGGATGAATAACGGCCACATCTCCTGGGTTGTACCTGCCATACGTCAGTAAAGGTATCACACCAGACTCCACCTAACTCACTCGATCTCACGCTCGGATACAAGTTCAAAATGGCGGACATCCTGAAACCAATCCTCAGCTGTAATGCGGCGGTTGCACCGTACGGTTACACCGAAGTAATTCTGATTATCCTCGGAAGGTCCGACGGGATCTGGCTCGGATGCAACATCCGTCGTGGTAACGCGAGGTGGTCCCTCAAGAGACCCGAGCCTCTCCAAGCCTGAGTCCAGGGGATACAAGTGAAGTAACGTGTCCAATAGCTGTTCTATCCACGGATCTAGAGCACCATCCAACCTAACAGACTTAAGGAATTCTGCAAGGCAATGGACTGATGACTCACCCTAAACGATGCTGGTCGTCACCTTCACCTCTTGAACAGATTTCACGAGCTCCAAGCCCCAATAGTCTTCTAGATAGTTTCTTGGCAGGCCAACAAAATCTCTCGTACGCCGTGTCGCCTAATCCGAACACGCAAAAGTCCATATCTTCGAACAGGTCATCTGGTAGATCTGACCTGAGAAGCATGCTCCATAAAGGGGTCATTGCGCGGGGTTCTGCACCGGATCCTGTCGTGGCCACGACAAAGATGACGAGGGTCTCTGAAATCAAGTCTTCCTACATTTTCAAGCATGAGTCCGTCCAGTCAAGACATGGTTCGATGCATAGCGTACCGGAGAGTACGTAGCCATGTTGCAGACACGACATCGGAAGTACACCCTCCTGCACTCCCTAGCAATTCGATCTGCAGTTTCTTGAGCTGTTCCGGTCTCTGTGGCATAGAGGATGAGAAGTTGCCTCGACTCTACATCATGACTGTTGCCGTGGTCCTGAGACGAAGATTCATATGCCTCGTTATCCACGCTTGAGGGCATCGTTAGGGTTGCTTGTCATCGTCTATCCCGGTGAGACTCGGGAGTGCCAAGGAATGCCCGTCCGAAATCAAAAAGAGTACATATGTAGTCGATTACGTAGTTTCGACCATTAGTGCTTTCTCCTTGCGCGTTCGATAAGCCGATTTTGTTCGTCACACTCATGAGCATACGGGCACCACGCAAAGGCGAGAACTACGAGCTCGGGGTTGATCTCAACAGCGAATACCGCGATAAACGTAAAGATGCTATCAAGCGCGTCATAGCTTCTATGACGGTCGGGAAAGGTGCACAAATACCTTGCCCATTGATCGTTGACTGACCCACTCAACTTTCCCTTCTACAGACGTGAGCGGTCTCTTTCCCGATGTGCTCAAAAATATGCAGACAGACGACCTGGAGCAAAAGAAGCTCGTGTACTTGTATCTTATGAACTATGCCAAGACGCAACCTGAGCTTGTCATCTTGGCCGTGAATACCTTCGTCAAGGATTCCGAAGATCCCAATCCGCTCGTCCGGGCACTCGCTATCCGCACGATGGGCTGCTTGCGCGCGGAAAGGATTATCGATTATTTATGTGACCCGCTACAGCGTGCCCTCAGAGATGAAAACCCTTATGTCCGGAAGACTGCCGCGCTGTGCGTCGCCAAACTCTATGATCTCAAACCGTCGCTGGTAATCGATAATGGTTTCCTTCCTCGGTTGCATGAAATGATTGCAGATAGCAACCCCATGGTAAGCAGGGCGCGGATATCTGTTCTCAAAACTTCATGGAAGTATCTCCCAGGTCGTTGCAAATACAGTTGCAGCGTTAACTGACATCCACGCCGTCGCAACTACTGCCCATCCTCCTGTGCCACCCTCTGATCCTGCCGTCTTCGTCATCACTCCACAAGTTCTAAATAAACTACTGATTGCACTAAATGAATGCACTGAGTGGGGTCGTGTTGCCGTCTTAAATGCCCTCGCACGGTACGTTACTCAGGACGAGAAAGAAAGCGAGCACATATGCGAACGGGTCGTGCCCCAATTTCAGCACGTCAACGGTAGCGTAGTTTTAGCAGCCGTCAAGGTGTGCTTATTTACCAGGCTCCAGCTTTGAACGCTCAGGAATGTATAGGTCATCATGATCCATATGAGGGGCATCCATCGGGAAGACCTTGTCAAGCAACTTATACGGAAGATGGCACCGCCCCTAGTCACACTACTTTCGTCTCCTCCAGAAGTCCAATGGGTTGCCTTGCGAAACATCAATCTTCTCCTTCAGAAGCGATCGGACCTCCTCTCCAGCGAAATGCGTGTGTTCTTCTGCAAATACAACGACCCCTTATACGTCAAAGTCGAGAAGCTTGACATTATGGTGCGGCTTGCAAACGACAACAATGTCGACGCATTGCTCAGCGAGCTCAAGGAGTGAGCATTTGTCATGAGTTGCTGTCACATTTCTGACTGAACCACTTTGACAGGTACGCTTCGGAGGTTGACGTTGATTTTGTGCGCAAGAGCATTAAGGCGATTGGGCAGACGGCCATAAGTATTGAGAACTCGGCGGAGCGCTGCGTTAGTGTACTCTTGGACCTAATTGGCACGCGTGTTAGCTATGTTGTACAAGAAGCAGTTGTCGTGATGAAGGTAGGACTTCAAGCACCGTCACGAACAACTCCTGATGACCGTCTCAGGATATTTTCCGAAAGTATCCATCGACATACGAAGGCATTATACCCACGCTGTGCGCTAACCTAGAAGAGCTAGACGAACCAGAAGCGAAGGCTTCGCTCATCTGGATTATAGGCGAATACGCAGAAAAGATTGATAATGCAGACGAGCTTCTCAGTACTTTCGTCGACACCTTCACAGAGGAATCGTACCAGGTGCCTACCTCGCCGTCCTTCCATATGATTTATCTTGAGCACCTTCGGATAAACAGGTGCAACTACAGACACTAACGGCTGTTGTAAAACTCTTCCTCAAGAAACCTGACTCTTCGCAAGGGGTCGTACAGCGTGTTTTGAACACAGCTACGAAAGATTGTGATTCGCCGGATGTACGTGACAGGGCATACATTTACTGGAGGTTGTTGTCTACAGATCCTGGTGCCGCGAAGGTACGGACTCGCCTGACCCCGGAAGTTAGATAATGTCTAACTCTCTTGATAGACTGTAGTTCTCGCCCATCGTCCGCCAATCTCGATTCCGCGCACAACCGTGTCGCCAGTCCTTTTAGAAGAACTCTTAGGGGAGATTTCGTCTCTCGCGAGTGTCTATCATAAACCGGCGGAGACATTCATAGGACACGGAAGGATCAGTGCTGATGCCGTCCAGCGCAAGGGAACAGAGTAGGCACCACATTTAAATTGATATCCTATGCTATCTATTTACTCTTTTTATAGGTTGTCGGACGACCAAGCATTTGCCCAAAAGGCATTCCGGACTGTCGTTGCTGGCCAACAGGCAGAAAACCTTCTTGATTTCGATGATGCACCCACACAGGAAGAGCCTTCTGGACTGGCGGCGACGCAGATATTGCCATCCACCCCTGCTGCTGCCAATTTCTTTTCAGGGACATCCACAAATCCACTAGACGATCTTGTGTCAATATTCGGTGGGATGAGTACGGTGGGAGGGAACGGTGGAGGGGGAGATAGCGGCCTTGGTGGACTAGGCGCATGGAGCACCACATCGCCGCCTCCCACTATTGCTTCCCCCCTCGATAACGTCGTGTCCTCTACTGTTGGTCAGAAACCCCAGGAAGATCTTCTGGGTTTGTTTTGAACGTACAATATGCATACTTGGTTGTGCATCAACCCCGTACGGACTGGTTTCTCGTGATATATTTTAAGAGAGATTACCTTTCTGCTAGGTGATCGTTGGTCCATCGCAAGCGTGTCATGTGCTAGGATCGGAAGGTTACACATCAGTCATCTATCGAGCAGCCGAAAACAATGACATACTACATCAAAGATCCGGACCACTTCGTGAACTAGCGCCCCAGCATTTACAGCATTACGAATGGAAAGTGTATTTGAAGGTTTCTGCGATGTCAAACACTGTCTCCCTGGCTTCATTGTCAGCCTACTGCTTCTGTAAGGACACCAAAGGTGTGAGCAGAAAAAACTATGGGTTTTGCTTTCTGTTTTTTGCCATGAGCCGCACAAGAGAAGCATCAGCACTCGGGTCAATGCTCTGACCTCGAGCGTTTCATGTAAGTACTAATACGTATTGTTTGCGGGCATTGGGGGTGCCTCTTTTTCCATAACCACGTGGTGTTTGTGACTAGCTAACCCAGTGCCCCTTGCGGACACCTTGGGCTAAGACTGGGAGGCTGTTTGCCACGTAACAGTTGTTCGTCATAACCGCTGGTTCGGTATATCGTCGTATTGAACACCCTTGCGGAGCAGTAATGGGCTCTTTAATCAACCTTGCTTGACTGGAGGACACGAGACGTCGACGAAAATGGTCAGGTGACAACCTATGAAAGCATTCCGGGTCCACCGGCCTACCTCGTAATGCATACCCAAGACATGCATATATGGCAGGCACCCATATGGTTTTCTGGCACCAATCGACTGGGAAGTGGCCATGCCAGCTCAACAGTTGATCATATCGTGGTGAGAGAGTACCGGATAAGATCACTACGGTTCGTCGTGGCTGAACTGACTCCTAGGTTTGACTGTCTTCCCTGGTGAAGTTTACATTCGAGGGACTGACTAAGTTGAATGCGATGCAGAAACTACGCACCCACAAAACATGAGCTGAGAGTTGAGCATTTTGCGGTACGAATTTGATCGCCATTACGGAGCCAAACGGACCGCTATTCGACATCCTCGATGATGCCGGTGGGTGCATAGTCGATGAGGTTGACCATTATAGTTTCCCAATTGGGTGGATTTTCTTGAACGCTAATTTTGAGCGTTGAATGACTGTGCGGACCGCCCTCCCCAGCGAGATATGAAATGATGTTGATAAATATTGCAACGGATCCAGTTAGATCTAGCATGAAATCCGTGCATCCTGTGAAGGGGCATCTTCTGCCTTTTGCTGGGCAGAGTTCAGTTCCCTCCTGCGATTGAGTGCTGCGTGCGATCCATTCACATCCACGGGCCATGTATAGCTTGCCACTTACGTATCCAAATTGCTAACCTTAGGCCTCTCCTGTGGTGTACCAAGGTGCTGCGCCTTGTGTGGGGTACCCGCAACAGACTTTAAGACTGTGTGTCGTTCCCTTCAACTACTGTTTCACGGTGGTTGACACGCAACCAACAACTATGCAGCTCATCCTCTACGTTGTTCTCTTCAGTTGCTTGCAATCAGTTTCCTGCCAACAGATTTGGGATATTGTAAGTGCTCGATTATCCTATCCGGATGAGTCTCACCCGACATATCTTCAACAAAGTGGCAAACAACTTGGGATCGGCAGAAGCTCTTCACTTATTTTCAACCGAGCCCTGCTCCAATCAACTTTGTGACTCCAGGTCCTACTGCAAGTGCCGACATCGTTATAAATGATACCTCGGTATACCAAACAATCTACGGGTTTGGAGCATCTCTTAGTAAAGGCATCAAATTTGATCGCGTTTGATGTGTTCTGATTCATGGTAGCCGACTCCTCTGCACAACTTTTGTTCAACCTCAAGGTATGTCTATCGGCGGCGATAATAATAATGATAATAACGCTTTGACACTTCCTTAGAATCAGAACTCTGGAAGTTACTGGTCTTTGATGGACTATCTTTTCGATGGTAGGTGATGTACAACGCCTTCTTATTAGACCTGAGCGGCTTTACTAGCAACGGACGGTGCAAATGCTGCTGGCTTTTCATACATCCGAGTCCCGCTGGGTGCTTCAGACTTTTCGGCGAAGAGTACGAGGATTTCATTACTTTATGACATCTTATTGAATCCGTTCCCCGTTCGCACATTAGCATATAGCTACGACGATGTTTATGGCGACGCTGCGTTATACCAGTTCGACATCGGAGTGACTCCCAGTTATGTATTTACAATTCTCCGCGATATCTTGTCCATCAATACCCAAGTGAAAGTTCACGTATTGCCATGGTCACCGGTATGTACCACGGCCCGTTTTCAGAATTGTCTTGCGTTCTGATGGGGCGTATAGCCCGGATGGATGAAGCAGGGGACGATGAATGGTGGCTCCCTTAATCCGTCATATATATCCGTCAGTAAGTTACGTCTCCTCTGAAGACTGGCCTTGTCTCACCGATGCCGTAGTGGCAAACTATCTGCTGAAGAGTCTGCAAGGCTTTCAGTCTCAGGGTATACCTGTTTATGCGATCAGCATACAGGTATGTCATCAAATACAAGGAAAGCGGTCGTAGGGCTTAGGTTTATGGAAGAACGAACCCGAAAACAGCAACCCGACGTACCCTACTTGCAATATGCCAGTTTCAACTGAAGGACAAATTGGTATTGCTCTCCGAACGTTGATGGATGGAAATGGCTTCACCAGCACCAAAATTATCGGATACGAACATAACTGGGTAGATGCAGCAAACTATCCAGTCCAACTAGTCCGCCTTAACTTATACTTGATGCCAATGAGACTGACCTACGAGTGACAGATGCAGCAAATGGGGAGTGCTTTCAGTGGCGTGTCCTTCCACTGCTATGAAGGTTCTGTCAGTGACCAGGCGGCATTTACATCCAAGTACCCAAACAAGGTGCGTGTACTAAGGCATTCGCCGGATGCAGGTCCACCTCATGACCTGTCAGGAAGTGTACTTCACGGAGTGTTCCGGAACGATTGGCTCGGACTGGTGGAGCGACATTAAGGTAGGCGTTTAGATTGAATACTTATGTATGGATTAACGTGCTCTTCAGTGGTATATGAGTAATATGTGCATGCAAAGCTCACTCAAGGATCTGTGGAACTTACTGACACATGACCTAGCTTCATCGGGAGCATAACGTATGGCTCATCTTCGGGTTTGATGTGGAACCTTGCGCTCGATGGGAATGGAAATCCGAAGCTGCCGGGGACTAATAGCTGTAACCCTGGTTGTCGAGGGGTTGTACAAGTAAATGGCGATGGGACTTGGAGCGTCAACCAAGAATTCTACTCAATGGCCCAAGCATCCAAGGCCGTTTTACCTCGTGACGTGGGAGGTCCATGGGGACAGCGCATCGGCGTCAGTGTAGAGGGTTCGCTTAACTGGGCGTTGGTTGTTGGAGCGTACGTGACGAAAAGGGCATCTCCAGCAGACTGGAATAGATACAGTATTGTGGTGCTAAACTGGTGAATTACCTGAAGGGTATGGGTATAACGACGCTGAATGCACTCACAGGGACGATGGTGCTACGACTACTTGGAACCCTCAGCCAGTGACTGCCACCATTGAATTCAGGGGGATGCAGGTAGGTTATTAACTCTCCAACGGGAGAATGGGCGTTGAAAGGGTGACTGCACAGGCAACGTACACGTTCCCGGTTGGCGTGACCACGTTGTGGTGGTATGCTCCGAACTAAAGGTGAATGGAGATGGAGTGATCGTTGTCCCTTTTCTGTGTATAACTGTATGGATTTACTGTACTCTGATGCTGTTCCGTGTAAATACAAGCTGGCGGTTGCAACAGACAGGGGTTGAGCGTGTGAACGCTTGGTGGGTTGTTTGCAGGAAATGCCAAACAGATGACAACACAGTTCGCCCACTCTCAGATTGAGAAAGAGAAATCACAGAAAACAAGAGAAATACTCCGTCAAATCGTCTCGAGTGAGTGTCATGCATCATTCGGGGGGCGGTCATTCTCATTTATTCTCTGCTTCCAAAAGAGCATCTCCCGCCATAATGAATAGACCAGGCAAATCTCACCTCACTCGCAAAGAAGCCCCCACTAACATATCCCCAGGTCAACCCCCACAACGGCCGCCGAGTCTTGCCCCTCCGACTGGCCTATCTTCGCAGTTCAGATCACCCTATCCGACGTCTCAGTATCCTCTTCCTCAACGGGGGTACCCAACCCCTACACTCCAACAACAACAGAACGCCCACCGTACACCTGCCGTGCCACAATCTCCTTTCTTACCAACAAGGCAGCAGGCACAAGCAAATAACTTCCCATTCGGTGCAGGAGCTGGTGGAGTACTGGGACAGAATGGAGCTTCGTCTTTGCCACCTCATATGAGTCCGAACCCTCCTGCAGCGACGACAGCAAGCGCTCCATCAGTATCGTCTGCAAGTGAGGTGGTGTTTGACCCAAATGAGTTCCCTGCGCTCGGATCGTTGGGTCAGACGAATAACAACGCAAATACACCAAACACTACAAACGTCGATTCGTCGATAACTAGTTCAGGTCCAGGGGTATCAGGTAACAACGCACCAGGGTCGAATACGTCCACCTTTGCCCAAGGGCAATCTTCCAATCAACTACCTTCTCAGCAACCGCAACCCTCGTCGCAAGGCCAGCAGGTGCACAATAACAACAGCGGACCGGCTCACCCCCAGCTTCCAGCACCACCCTCTCAACAACATATTACGGCACCGCCGGGTGTCCCTCCTCTCGGAGTTACCCAAAATGTATCGAACGGTAATCATCACATCCAACAATCGCCACATACACTCTCGCAGCTTCACACATCCCTTGCCCAGTCTCAAAACCAACTTCGTCATCATCCACAAACGCCGGCCCAGCAAGTTCTTATATCAGCAGCTGACAGATGGGGTCTCGTCGGATTGTTGGCAATGATAAAAAACGCCGGGGCTGATCCTGACGGTGGTTTGAGTAGTGTTGGGACCGACCTTGGGGCGGTGGGGTTGGACATGGCATACGAAGGGTAGGTTGCCTTCTCTGAGATGGCTTCTGACGCAGAGTTAACGGTAATTTGGATCCGAAGGAATCTCTATTCGACATTCATTACCCCTTGGGCAGATCAATCAGCTGCACGTAGCGTTGAGCCTGACTTCCATCTCCCGCCATGTTATAACGTGCAGCCACCGCCTCCGGGCCCTGCGAAGGCAGGGGCGTTCAGTGATGAAACACTATTCTACATGTTCTACTCGAGTGCGAGGGATGCACTCCAAGAGGTCGCTGCACAAGAACTGTGAGTAACCTTAGATCGACGACCTATTTTCAACATGTCCCGTATTCGAGCTATACGTTGCAAGTGAACTGAAATACTATCTCGGCTTGATTCAGGTGGAATCGTAACTGGAGATATCACAAAGACCTCCGGATTTGGATAACCAAGGAGAGCGGGAGTGCTCCATCGACGAAGATCCCAGGCGGCGAGGTCGGTCTCTATACGTGGTGGGATCCTGAATCATGGTGCAAGGACCGGAAAGAGATGACCGTCCGATATGCTGACCTGGAGGAAAAGACTACTCCTGCGTTCACAGCGGGTCCCGGGCTCGTATTAGCACAGGGACAGCAGACCCAAGGCACGATTGGTCAACAAGGAGGTCAAGCGACCGCTCAGCCCAGAATGCAAATCACCGGCATCTAAACCCGAGCGTGAGCCCCTGCAACCGTACTGTTCTCGCTGGAATCCCTCGCTCCATACCAGAAATATTATCCTATTCTAGTTCTCTTGCTACGACGTTGTGCTGCCTGTGAAGGCGTACAATGCCTGTATCTGTACTTCTTTATTGCGTTGCCATCTCCAAACACTTCTTCATCAATACTACAATGTAATTTTGAGTGTTTTTGGTCAATCACTGGGTCAGACATTGCATAGGGTAGCTATACAGACATGGAGAGAAAGAACACTACTTGTCAGCTCACGGGAGCAGGTGTCCAACCGCGAATTTTACATCCATCTGGTGTAGTGTTCAGAGAGCTATGTACGCGAGTACTTAGTATCATCGTGGAGGTGACTATTATAGTGACTAGCCTAATCAGGGTTTCGCTCAAGTTTCTTACACCCGTATTAATGCCATCGCTCACCCCAGCTGGTGGTAAACCTGCCACCTCCTTGCGTAGATTCATACGGTTATACGCGCCGGATTGGTGAGCCTTGAATTCACCTGTAATGAACTTCTTCTGACTTACATATGCATATGTTCGTAGGATCGTGACTGGCGGCTTCTGGCTGCTGTTCTACATCATCGGGCATTATATCACAGGTTTCAAGAGACACTTCTCTCTTTCAGATGTCTCGTACGGGCCCGAATTGCATTGACATAGCTTGAATTAACTAAGGTGGTTTCGACAGATTGCGATACCCGTGAGCTTTTTACGTTGAACATATGTCTAGAACCTAGCATTTATGAAGTCTTGATATCAGCCATGCAGTTCATCAGCGAGTCGGAGTGAGTAAGGGATCAAACTCTTTCTACCTCATTCTCAATCCTCTTATTATAGTCTGGAGCCCTGCATTTTCTCAGCACTGCTGTCCCGCTTATATTCCAAACCATCGTCAACTTAGCCACTCTGCAGTCATGGATTGATTTTCATCATAGCACTCTCGGGTGTAAGTAATGTTTCTCTAGACTGACCATGTTCGGCAGGCCTTATGCACGTTTTGCACAGTACTGCTATCCATTACCATGACCGAATGCATCACACAGATTGTTAAAGTTACCGTGGGCCGCCCACGCCCAGGTCTGCGATGAAATATCTATCCGTTGTTTAAGCTGATTTTGGATGGTATTAGATCTGATTTCACGTTGTCTACCTATCCCTGGGTCCACTGACCCCCCTTATGGCCTTTCCACGGTTGATGTTTGCACACAGACCGCCAAGCATATCCTCGAGGATGGTTGGCGTAGCTTCCCAAGCGGACATGCGAGCAGTATGAGCCTCCTTCAGCAGTCCGAATTCGGCTGAATCATATCTTTCAGTGTCGTTCTCCGGCCTTGGATTCCTGACTTTCTACCTCGCAGGCAAACTTCATCTTTTTGATACACGTGGCCATGCTGTAAGCATTGCGGGTGTGCATTGACACTATCATTGAATTCTCTCTGCAGGGAAAAGTCTGGCTTACGCTTGCTCCACTATCAGTTGCGGCGTCGGTGGCTATCTCACGTACTATGGATTACCGCCGTAAGTTCTTTTGTTCAGCTTTTGTCATTTGCATGATCTCATTTGATGTCAGACCACTGGCAGGACGTCGTGGCCGGCTCTGCACTTGGCTTAGCTGTCTCCTACTTTTGCTACAGGCAGTACTATCCAAGCCTCGGGGCGACTGTGGCACATGTCCCCTATATGACTAGACTCGAAGAACATATACGCCATACAGAAGATGATGGTCCCATTTACAGAGATAGGGAGACGGATGATATTGGCCAATTGGAACCGAGAGAGGAGGATGTTGGGTTACTCAGTGGAAGACAGATGCCAAGTGGAAGCCGGTAAGGAAGTAGAACCAAGTTACTGAAGCACCTTTCATACCCTTCTCTGCACTCATTTCATGGCTACGAGAGCTATCCATTCTTAATCATGACAGAGATGGTAGAACAAGATCGATACGCCAACGAGTGCTAAACCTAGAGTAGAATGCAATGACGTATATCATTGTCCCTTTTTTTCTTTCCCTGAGCGGTGTGAGTAGATCATGTCGGTGAAAGGTCTGTCAAGACAATGAGATCCTTAGACTAGCATGCACATGGACTGCGTCACATACCCTTCAAAGCGTAGGGCGACGGTATATACGATGTACACGTATAGCGTTACAAGCAGTCCGGCAGGACGTTCATACCTAATTGTGCGGTCGACATAAGCTTCAGATGTAATCACCACTCAAACAAGAAACATACCATAACGCGGTTGCGGCGAAGCACAGCGTGCTCCCAACATACATCGGATCTCTTAAGACATTGAAAGGGAATCCCTCGACGCGGTGATCCATAAGGATGCCGAAATAGTCACCGAGAAAGGTTCCAGTAATTCCGAGGGCAAGGGTCGAGGTCAGGACGAATACTTGACCAATGATGAACACAGTTGCAGGTACGACAGTCGCATACGGTTCCGGAAGTAAGGGTATGCGGGGCTGATCCATCAAAGCATGCATGTACCTGGTCCGAGTGGTCATGAGGTGGACTATGTTTAGTAGGACTGCATACGTACAGGTGGTCCCGAAGTAAGCCGAAGCCGAAGATAAGGACAGCAAGGAAGTAGCAGCCATAATATGCGTTCCCGCCAAATAACCTGGTAATGGATTTATTCCTATATTCTTAAGAGCCGCGTTGAGAAGACATGGGAGGTGGTAAAATATCGCGGGCATTACCGTTGCGAGCTACGATATTCCAAGCGGTCGGGTTGAAAGTGATCGAGAGCAAAGAAACGTATAGGGAGGTAGCTGACGTGTCCACGACAGAAGATAGCGAATCCATCATTGATCACAGTCGACCCAAGCCCCTTGTTGTCGTGAAAGGCGTGTATCTGGGTAAAAAGGTGAGAACGAGTCGACTCGGTACGGCCGAACTTTTGAAGGGACGCGACTGACAGCTCAACACGTGATTGTCGCGTGTACCTCAAATCGATGCTCGGCTCCATGTCCAACACCAACACCGACCATGACATCAGACTACACTATGCTGTTAGAATTCCTGCTCTGACGACGACGAAGGATCACGAGTGATGGAACCAGGTTCAAAC
>JADGIP010000198.1:0-29288 GCA_016618355.2 Astraeus odoratus | reverse complement strand
GGCACCCGTCCCAGCATAGATACGCGACAATGCATCTCCGCTTTCCGCCCACAGTTCTCGATGATGTGTCCACAAGGAACCAGCTTGGATCCACTCCAGATGAACAACCATAAGGTATTGCTCGAGTGCCTTGCGCGACAAGATATCTTGTATGAAATTTGTTCTGTCCAAGCTTGGTGAAATACGCGTAAGTTCTGCAGTGATGAGCGACTTTAGCATCTTACCAATCTAGACAATTTGTCCTGAACACCCCCCCTTGTTCTGTGATGAGTTCGCCCGTTGATATGTCTGCAAGCGAGTAGCCAAATCGTTCCATACAGTCTTTAATGGGCTTGAGTCGCCTTGCAGCACTAGGATCAGAATACAAGAGAAAACTAGAAGAGCTAGTCGTACTCTATGTCTCTTATGACGTTATCATGACCGGCCATCTTGACCGCGTAGTGGAAGTCATAGTGTGTGATGCCAATCTGATCGCCCCAAAGATTGCGGGCTCGGTTCAAGTGACTTGCATAGGCTGCTGTCAAAGTGGCCTCGTTTTCTTTTGACCCAAGTAAGTTGATCGCGTGGACTGCTCCGTAGGTTTCGATGAGATGCGCAAAATGACGCTCGAAAGCCGGTTGCGACGCGTGCGGACGAGTAATCTGTATGCGTTGTCCAAACGTCTGTATGCCCTGCTGCTCCCAAAAGACTGTGACACGTGAACAACCAATCAGAGGAAGGATAGTTGTGGTGACGCACGAGGTACACTGCCACGAATTTGCGTATAGCTCATGCAATGTTGATCTGTACTCAATATCGTTTCGGTCTGAGACACTCAGCTTCAGTATCTGCATGGACAAGGAAACAAGCCATCCGTCTTTACCTCCACGAAATTTGCAGTGTTCCCATCATCATCGACACCGCGGGTGTTAAAGCGTGTGCCCGCCCGCTTCCGACCAAGCCGAGAGATCAAGGACAAGGTCACAACCACCGGCGACCCACTGACCGGCGGTGCGGGCAAAGCCATGGTGGAGACGCCCACGTATCCCTGGATCGCAAGAACCTACACCTCGATGTTGGCAAAGTGAGTTTACACAAGACATGACCTGCTCCGCACAATGAATTGGCATCGGTCGAGATCCTGCCGCTCTCCTAGATCAAGCTTCTCCCGGAAGTCAAGCAAGCTCCTGACGACATACTCGTTCCATATGAATCGATCGTCGAAGACTCCGACGTCATGCGCAGCGGAAGGCCCGCGGGCGAGTCGTACTGGTAGTCGTGAGGATATATCCCAACAAGGGTCCAATGCATAGTAAAAGGAGCCAGAAGAGAGTATTTTTGTGAGTGGCACACACGGGTGCTCTAAAATGGGCGGGCTGGCTGTTGACGGGAAGGGCTCCCTATTCATCGCGACATCCACGCCTTCGTAAGTGACAAGGGACTCTTGAGAGGTGGAGAAATCGTCCCATGCAGAAGATGTAAGGCAATAGAATCGTACTTCATGGATTCTAGCAACCCTCTCTGGCATAGACTGGGAACGGCGAGTGTTGCCGACCTCTGTCGCGGAGGTCACCACCGCAAGAAAGATATCTGGAAGCAATGTAAGCGCAGATACGTACAAGGGCTCCTGAAGGCGGTATCAGACCATTTTCAACAGAAATTAGACCAAGGCATCCTTTGACGATGCGAGTCGTCATTCGCACGGCGTTCGAGAGGCTGACTTCATCGCCGGGGAGGAACTCCACTACGACTTGTGAAGCTGTCTCAGCTGCGCGAAATATCAAGGCTCGGTGTGGACAACCCTGTTTTTCCTCATGAGCGCTGGTGATTAAATAGAGGGTTCGCGGATTTTGTCCAAGGTATAGATGCATTGTGTTCCGGGTAGCGTGAACTGTGCCGCTCTTAGGCAAGTCTATCGCGTTAGAGTAAACGTGTGGTGAGGTCTCCAGGTCATGGATGTTGAGCTCGACATGCAAGATCCCTGTATGTAACTAATCTGGTGGGGGCACACACGATCTCAGCCAAAACCCGTCACATCCAAACCTGAGACACGGCATCACTTAGCGACATTTCTCAGATACACGTATCAAGCTCGTAGAGTCGTACGGAAACCGTTTTTTTCAGCAAAATACATTAGATCGTGGTCAAGCTCATTAGTCGTCATCGAATCTCTGGCTAGAATAAGATTGTCGCGAAGTAAGAGATGGGCTATAACTATCTGCGGTCGCTCTCCTACGAGACTGCGGTGACCGGCCGGGAGGTTGCCGCAGCCGGATCGGCTGCAGAGAATGGCTATCGTCTTCCATCAACCTGCGACTTGGCGATCGCGGGGGCGGTCCTAGGTAAGGGGATTGCTTTCCTGACGGGGACGGCAGGGGAGAGCTAGGGTGTCGAACGACCATCGGCGATGGCGGCAGAGGAGTGCTGGGCTGTCGAACGGCCGCTGGGGACGGCGGAGCAATGAGACCGTTTGTCGCATCAGGTCCGAAGGGCTTGGACGCCCCGCCTTTCCAGAATGCACCAAACACTGACTTGAATAACGATGACTTGGCTCGCTGCGAACTTGGATCCGAACTCGCGTTGGAGCTCCCTACCCCTGGAATAACATGAACGAATATCAAAAGACATGAAGGAAGACGAGTAAATACCTGAGGTCGGGAGCGCGTTGTCGTTGGCACTTAGACTCAGGAACAGGAACAGAGGGACAAGCCACACGCAAATCCCAAAGAACGTCGCAATGTCGGCGAAACTTGGTACCTCTGTGACTGGGCCACGATGTCTGGTATGAGTGTGCCGAGCCTGGCGGGAAACTTGAGAGAAATGCATAAACCACATAAGGTGGTTCGTCATCGCGAGAATGCACGAAGCAACAAACGAAACCGACGACAGCGATATAACAGGCCACGTGCTCGAAAAATTTTGCAAATACACAACATGACAAAAGATGGAGAACAGTGTTTGGGGTAGCGGCAGTGAGTCGCATATGCACAACAGGATATGGAAGGCAATGATGCACTGGAACGGTGTACGGATCACTACCATCCGGGTGTGAACGAGGCTCAGCACTTACATAGATCCCCCTTTGTCCGACCAACTTTGCCAAGCGAGAGTACTCTTCAATTAGCTCCGAGAGGTAGAGTAAGCCGCTAGCTTTGGAGAACTGTCAGGTGGCCGCGTCAAATGCTATCCAAGCATAAACCTACCGAGGGAGAGGGTCATGAACACAAATGCCGCTACCGAGCCCACATAACTGTACAGGACGAGGGGGGTCAGGACAAGGTGACGAGCAGATAGCGATAGCCATGCCTGGAGTAGTGGAGCAGGGTCATCGCTCGAGCCTCGACGCCAAGAGAGTGAGGACTAATAGAAGCGGGGACTGGACGACATAACTGACCAGCAAGCCTGGTGACGAATCCGGAAATGAGTGTGGTGGTGTGAGCACGTGACTCGCAGTATACTACCGATGTCCACTGCAGCAGCGCAGCAAACCCCTGCTACTACCATCGACCAAACGTTCCACATACCATACACCTCGAGGCAGACATGAGCAACATGGAGAGTCAGTAGATCGTACCATTCACACTCGAGAACAAGCTTATCGTGTCCCCAGAAACCTTGTTCCAGCTGAAAGTGCGCCTATCGCTTGCAGTGCGCGGTAGTCAGCCACTTACGCTCTATTTGCCCAGTTCACCGCGAAGACACTGAATCGGCAGGCAAAGAAAGCGCAGAAGGACGAAAATGCGGAGAAGGCGCGACTAAAGAAGGCTCGTCGGAGACCATAGATTGCCATTCTGTTGCTAAGGGGGAGTCCTGTCTACAGGCACTGCAACAGGGGAATAACGAGGGTGCACGGATATATGCTTCTAATGCTATAAGGAAGAAGACGGAGTCGCTCAACCTCCTACGCTTGGCTAGTCGGATAGATGCGGTCGCCAGCCGGGTGGAGACAGCGGTGACGATGAGGCAGGTGACTGGGAACATGACCTCCGTCGTAAAGGGAATGGACAAGGCAATGGAGAGCATGAACCTGGAGAGGGTAAGTAGTCCCCATTCGCCACAGACAGAATCCTTGATCTCCGAGGTATGTCCTAGATCTCACTTGTGATGGACAAATTCGAGGCGCAGTTCTCCGACCTAGACGTTCAAACGTCCTATATGGAGGATGCCATGTCCAGTACAACAGCCGTTTCTACACCCCAAGATCAGATAGACCAACTTCTACGACAGACAGCCGAGGAGGCCGATATTGAGCTGCAGCATGACCTCGCTGCAAAGGATCTAACAGGAGTCGCAGATCTCAAGAGTGATAAGATCAGAGAAGAGGATGATACGCTAGCACAAAGACTGAGGGCTCTCAGACCGGCGACGTAATTCCTCTCTGTTTTCTGTGACTATTATTGTATTCTTTTCACTGCGGTTACCCACTGCACGAGAGACATCACCAACGCGTACCAATGCAACAAACGCAACAATCTACAGTAGTACTGCGAATCGATGGAGCACCGGCAATAAACAAACAGATTACAGATACAGGAGGTGCCATTCGCCATAAAAAAAATCAAGTATAAGTAGTCTGCGATTGGCTATGGACGACGCAGAGCCTGCCGGACGGAGCTGGGGAAACTAAGCGTGATTTTCCACGAAGTGCGCAAATTCGGTCAAGAGGCTATTCCTTTCGGGTTCGCTTAACCCTGCATTCACAAGTAGTCTCTCGACGCGCGCGAGAAGTCCGGACGGGCCATCGAGGGAGATGATATGGGCATCGTAGCGGTGCACATCTGACGAAGTTAAGAACTAGATCAATAACTCTGCCTGCCAAATACGAAACAAAAAAAAAAGTTTACACTTCTTGAACGCCTCGAAGTCTGGCGCTGAGAGGATCTCCTCGAATGCCCTGGTAACATCCTCGCCAAACGATCGGCTATTCGTTCGTATGTTCTCCCTTGCCACGAATAAGCCAGGCATCACGGCTTCCTCACGCACGTGTGATGGAGCCCACGCTAAGCCAAGCCCCAGGTCCAAAGAACGTCCCTTACCCTTCATCTTCCGTTCTTGCTTCGGGGGACCGGCATCAACTTCCTGTGGCGTCTGGTTTTGACCCCTCGAATACTTCGGGCGAAGTTTGGACGGTGGTGGCCAGGGCGAACTGCTCGAAGTAGGAGGGCCTTCATGCTGACCCGACCCCAATGCCGAACTATTAGGTAAACTAGAGGGATCGGGTACAGGGGAGCTGGGTAATGAAGCTGGATGTTCAAATGCAAACAGGCCGTGTGACGTCCGCTGCATGCGCCTTCCGGAGGCTCGTCCCCAACTCGATGACTGGGCAGGGGACAAGTTAGAATTTGTTCCCTTTTCGGTTGATTTGGAAAGTATAGATGAGGAAAGTGATACAACGGACGTATCAGAGGTGTGATTTGGGATTAGCTGGGGTTGACTCGGTGAATCCGTGTGGCCAGGTTGGCTAGGTATCCACCTGGCTTTCCCAGCGTTCGCAGAATCCGAGGAAGTAGTTCGTTCCAGTGGCAGCCTTGTCTGAGACCTAAGGACGTGGTTAGTTTAAAAGAGTAGCACAACCAAAGCCAGAGCTTTCTAACCGATTGAGAGTAGAATTACTTCTGTTGAGCCCAGATACCGGGCGTTCAAAGTCAAAACTCCCTAGCTTGCTCCGATGACTGGTTATGTGACGCGGAGGGACATTGCCAACAGGTGGCCCTCCTCGCGAACCTGGTTTGTCGGGGCCCGGATCCTTCGTCTTTGGTAGATCTTTCCCGCGAAAGAGGCGTGGAGTGAGACGAACGCGGGTGGGTGGTGGGCCAGGGGTCAACTCCAAGGGGGACCTGGAAGGAGTCGGAGTAGTAGCATCGGCGTGACACTGCGAGGTGGATACCAAAAGCTGTTCCCTCAGTATGCCTTTTGTCTTTTCATGTGCCGTTTTAATTTTGCTTGAATCAACTCGGGGCGGTGTTGTGTTCGGTCTTAACGGAGAATCGGGTTCTCCGGGACGCTGTGGGGTAGGCGGTGTATGTATTATTTTCGGGATGACGTGCATGGGACGTGGCGAGACGAGCGGTGGGGGCTCTTCCGTTTCATCCGATGACATCGATTCTACAGTGGGCAAATGCTGGACATGCGGTCGCACGACCCCCAATCCGGCGACTGCATCACCGGGAGTGGGAGAAGACAAATGCCGCCTGCCTTGGTATGTTGAAGAGGACGACAGTGTTGCTGGATAAGCAGAAGACTGTAGTGCGGTGTGTGCATTTGGGCGAGACTGCTCCCAGTCCCCGCATTGCTGCTTCTCTTTTCCTTTATTAGGTCTGAACGTGAAGTCTAGGGAAGGTCGCTGCGGCTTCGACGCCTTGGCCTGTATAACACGTAAGATAGAATACGGAAGGGGATATATTCTATCCACATACTTGATCTTCTGGCAACGCAACGGCACTGTCGTGAGGTGACTGCTGGGCACCAACGGAATGGCGCCTACCGTGAGTCTGGCCGCCTTGAGGGACGGGGAGAGGCAAATGCCCCGCAGATGATTTTGGGGTATTATGGGGAGAATTCAAGCCAAACGACCGTCGACGCGGACTAGCCGAAAGGGGGCGTGGGCTTGACGGGACGGGTATCGAATGTGCGGACGATTTTGAGGCAGGGTGAGCGTCGCCATTTCTGGGGGTAGCAGGGCGAGAACCCAGCCTGAAAGAGCGTCTGCGGGAGGTAACATTTCGTGAAGACTCGGACGCCAACGTCGAAGTGGAGGCCTTGCGCTCAGAGGCAATGGAGGATGCGCGATGGGGAGAACTGGAGGATGATCGCCGTGTTAAAGCGATGCCAAAGAAAGAGTGTAGTCCTAACTTCCGCCTGGTAGAGGGCGTTTCTGATCGGGGAGGATGGTATTGGCCTTCATGTTCATGGCAGTCGCTGCGCTGATCGTGATTCTGATCCAATTCGTGGGTGTCATCAGGAATTCCGGGTTGTGGAGCATACTCGTGACGCCCGTTCATCCTCCTTCTGAAGGAGTCGGAGGGGAGGGGAGCTATCGTCGAATGGGTAGCAGTCGTCGTAGAGGAGATAGGTCGAGATTGAGACCGTGAGATGGACTTCGCGGGGGAGGACACATAGCTTGACGGCGGGACGTCTGTGGAGGGTATATGGTCTGTGGAGAGTCGTGGGCGTCTTGAACTGAGGGATTGGGTTTGAGTGATGGATATCGCTTCGACTTTGGATAGCATAGGTTGGGGGACACTCGATATCGCGACGCTCTTTGAATGAGAACGGGAGCGCGAACGCGAACGGAAGAATGCGTAGAACTAGGACGCCACATTGATGATCAAAGGTCATGAGTCTGGCACGCATGGGCAAAAAAAGGGTCACCTTGTTCACTGGCTTCGACGTTTCAGTGGGTTCCGATTGCAGAACTTGAGCAGTCATGTTAGAGAGGGTATCCGGATATGCGTTTGTGCGCACGAACAAAGTGCTTGCATGAGGCGTCCGCTCGACGACCGTGCCTCGAATCCTGTGCCCCGCCCGGACTCAGTACGAGGACGGGATGACGCAACGATGGAAGTGGACGAAGAAAGGAAACATACCGTAATTGAGCGCTAGTGCGCCGTGCTGGGACGAACGAGCACTGGGGAGGACGAAGGGGATGCGGGGACGAGATTGGATACGAGGGACGGACGCTTGTATAGAGTTAGAGCAGATAACACGTGTTGGAAATGTGCTTGTCAAGAAGACGAGAACGTGTCGTGGACGTCAGAAAATTCGCAAGCATATGAACACGTTGAGTGGACCGACGTTCGACGTGGTTGGCCTTGGAGTGCGCAGGACCCAAGTAAGTGCGAGTCGGACGTTTGGTCGTCGACGGTCGTCAGCCTGCCATCAAACCATAACCCTGGAGCGAGGTTAGGGTTTGGGGGGTCGCAATGATAGCCTCCTATCACACTGGGGGGGTTACATCCGCGGAAGAATCACGCCATCACCTTCCGTCATCCGCTGCAATGCCATTGGCTCGAATCGCTCATAATGCCAGTGCTTCCGCAGAGGTGAGTGATACCCTCCCCCTGGCACAGACATGTTGTCGCCGTCGTCGTCGTCGAGAGCGTTGTTGGCCTCCCTGCTCCGCCGATCATGGCGCCCACGCTCGCGCGGACTGCGCTGGTCGTCGCACTGTGCAGCTAACCCTCAGCCCTCCTTCCCCTGCGTAGATGCCCATGCCGCCCGCGAGTCCCGTCTGCTTGCAGTGTCCACCTCTCGCGCTCTGGAAACACCCATCCGTCCCTCTGCCGATAGCGGTCCAGAACCCCCTTATGCGCGGCCAAGTCCACTCTCTTACAACGTGTACCGCCACCCATATCCCTTGCAATTGACGTACGGCGCCTCGCTCCGTTCGTTCGACGTCGCTTATGAGACATGGGGCACCCTATCACCAACGCGCGACAATGTCATCCTTCTTCACACCGGCTTGTCCGCGTCCTCCCATGCCGCTTCCACGTCCCTCAATCCTGCAGAGGGCTGGTGGGAAAAGTTCATAGGTCCAGGCCGTGCTCTGGACACAGATCAGTTCTTTATCATCTGCACCAACGTCATCGGCGGTTGTTATGGCTCGACCGGACCATCGTCCATTGATCCCACCACCGGGGAGCGCTATGCGACCCGTTTCCCAATCGTATCTATATTCGATATGGTCAAGGCACAGTTCGCCCTTTTAGATCATCTGCGTGTAGAACGCCTATACGCTAGCGTCGGCTCTTCCATGGGAGCCATGCAAAGCCTGGCTGCTGGCTGGCTCTTTCCGCATCGAGTAGGCAAGATCGTCAGCATAAGTGGGACAGCTAGGAGCAGTCCAGGAAGCATTGCAATGCGCTACGCCCAGCGAAGTGGTTCGTGCCGTCCTCTGCTCCTTTCCATGGCCGTATGCTTACCTTGCATCCAGTTCTCATGGCTGATCCAAATTGGAACAATGGCTTTTACTATGACGGCCTGCCACCCCACACAGGCATGAAGCTAGCGCGTCGTCAGTAATCCTTCCCGTCTTGCTCGGTGCCTTGGTGGCCACTTCCTCACCACCCTGTCACAGAGATCGCTACCATCACCTATAGATCCGGGCCCGAATGGGACCTGCGGTTCGGTCGCAAGCTTCGTAACGACCATCAGTCCACCTCCGGCGAATCTCCGAGGTCTCCGGCACTCTGTCCCGATTTCTTGATCGAGACCTACCTCGACCATCAGGTGCAATGCCTCTTATCAGTTGGATTTTGTATGGATGGGCTCACCTGACGCAATTCGTGACGCAGGGTGAGCAATTCTGCCTCAAATATGACGCCAATTCCCTCCTCTACGTGTCGAAGGCTATGGATCTGTTCGATCTCACGCTACCGGCTATCAAACAGCTCGGGTTATCTCCCGTGGAGCAGCCCTCTTCTTCACCCACACCGCCGCCGCCGGAAGCCAAAACAAAAGCCCCTCTGAAATCGCATCCACCCCCGGTCAATCCACCGCTCCACTTACCTGACCTCGCGGAAGGACTACAGCCGCTCGCATCGATGCCAACGCTTGTCCTTGGTGTGCAGAGCGATATCCTCTTCCCGGTGGAACAGCAACGCGAGCTGGTGGATGCTCTACGAATGGCTGGCAATTCACAGGTCAGCTATTTCGAGCTCGGTGGTGTTTGGGGCCACGATACGTTCTTGTGAGTATCTATCTTATGTATCAGAGCGGTGCAGGCTTGCTCTGCTCGTGCTTCCTTCCTCTTTGTTTGAGTCTGTATAGTACGATACTGACATGTCATAACTATAGACTGGACGTGCTCAACGTCGGAGGTGCGGTCAGGGGCTTTTTGAGCTGAGGCGTTCGGCGACTTCGTTCCGGAATTGTAGTCCTAAGCATTTGTAGCATTATGTAGTGCAATGGCCTGTTTTTGCTGTGATCCGCACTGAACGGTCTGTGGGTTGAGGCGAGGTGAGGCGAGGTGAGGTGAGGTGAGGTGAGGCAGTGCTCGGTGCTTAACGGGCGAGGCGTGTTTGCCCCTCCACAGAATGACAGACGACCAATACGAGTCGATGCCTTCCGGCGCAGCAGCAATCCTCAGCTTCGACCTTGACTCAGTCAACACCCTCACACCCGGTGCGACCATCGTCATTCACTAGCCCTCAGAACAGCCATCATGAACCGGATATTTGGCACGTCTGCGAGCAAGAAGCCCAAACCGACACTGCAAGACGCCATCAACACCGTAAGGCTGCGAGCCAACGGTCCCCGCGCACTCCGCTCACGCCACACCCACAGACAGATGCACGCGTAGCTTCCATCGAGGTCAAGATCAAGAAGCTCGACGGCGAGCTCATGCGGTACAAGGAGCAGATGGCCAAAATGAGGAACGGACCGGGAAAGGTGTGACGCATGCGCACCTGCCCTACCCCCCGTCCACCCACTCACGTCCTCGGCTCTGCAGAGCGCCATCCAGCAACGCGCGCTGCGTGTGTTGCAGCAGAAGAAGATGTATGAGTCGCAGCTCAACCAGCTCGCCCAGCAGAGCTTCAACATGGAATCTGCAGCACTGGCAACGGAGAACCTCCGGAACACCATGGCTACGGTGGATGCTATGAAGACCGCCAACAAGGAGCTGCGTAGGCAGTATGGAAAGATCGACATAGATAAGATAGAGGTGTGGTTCTATCTGCTATTTCTTTCGCGAGGCGACTGACCGTCTACACAGAACGTACAGTTTGAATTGGAAGACTTGCTGGAACAGGCAAACGAAGTACAAGAGTCGCTAGGACGCTCCTATGCAGTCCCTGACGAGATTGACGAGGCTGACCTCGAGGCAGGTAAGGTAGACCATTTAAAGAAATGGAACACCAGTGTCACCGCGATTGATGCAGAGCTGGATGCCCTCGCATTGGAGGGAGAGGAAGAAGGGCCGTCATACCTAGCCGACCTCAACAAGGTCCCAGACTTTGTGGACGAGCCACCTGTCGAGGTGCAAGAGGTAATTTTAACACATTCCATTGTATCTGTACAGATGGACTGACTTGAATGACAGCCAGCAGCGAAAGAAGCAGTCGAGACAACAGGATAGCACCGTCACATATTCACTTCGCTCATGTATGTACCCGGTATACTATAGCCATCTAGCCGTATCGCATTTCGTCCCCCGTTCCAACAAACCAATCATCCTGAATCCGGGATTCCTCCGCTGTTGCAGTATTGACGATTATAGATTTGCTTTGCGAGTCTACATGTAGTTTATTGAGAGTGTAATAGCACACCAGATGAAACGCACTTACATGCCTCCAGGGCTTCGATACCATTTTCCCTACCTATTCCACTTTCTTTCATGCCACCCCTGAGAGAGACCAGTCAGGGTTCGTCGTTAACTTGAGGTGCACAACAACTCACCAAGGTGAACTGGGGTCATTCCGGTGATGAGTGTTGATCCATACAAGACCGGCCTGGATCTCGTTTGCGACACGGTGTGCCCGCGATAAATCTGTTGTCCAGACTCCTGCACCTAGCCCATACTTGGACAAGTTTGCCAGTGCAATCCCTTCGGCCTCCTCCTGCAGGTGGCTGTAAGAACCGTTGGGACGACTGTAAAGCGACCAACCTTGAACTTCTTAACTACCACCACAGGCCCGAATATTTCCTCTTGCCATATTTCATCGTGTACGTCCACATCTACTATTACCGTGGGAGGATAGAAAGATCCGCGAGAGAAGTCAAATCCGTCCAGTGCAGACACTCCGGACATCCGTTCTCCTCCAATAAGCATTTCCCCACTCCTCCGGTTCCGCACCATCTGGTGAATGCGAGTAAGATGCTGTTCCGATATGACAGTCCCCATAGAACACATGGGATTTAGCGCTGGGTTGCATGTTTAATAACTTATTCCGGACGGTTAATGGGTGCAGCTTACGATCTCCCATTCGCCGAGTGATGCTCTGAGCCTTTTCGAGGAACGAATCCATGAATTCATCGTAGATCCCCTCTTGAACAAGGATACGAGTGCCAGAGACACATGTTTGACCAGACGCAATGAAGGACGCAAACGCAACTCCATTAACTGCAGAGATCAGGTCTGCGTCGCGGAAGACAACGATAGGTGCCTTCGTGAGAATTGTCAGCGCACGATAACGGGCACTAAACGAGACTGACCTTGCCACCCAGCTCAGCAGTGAAAGCAGCCAAGTTAGAGCCGACCATAGCACCGATCGCGCGGCCTGTTCGTGTTCCTGCCTAGAAAATGCTCGTTCCTTCAGAGAATGGAGCTGAAATGATCAAACACACAGTGATATCCACTTTTCGGACAAGTGAATGAGAAGCAAGTTGGGTACCAGTCGAGTGGCCGTACCCGGGAAGAACTGTAAGAACTCCGTCCGGTACTACGCTGCCAGTCAGGATTATCGCTTTCACGTACGCTCGGTGGATGGTACCTACTGCCAGCATCACTGGCTAACTTGACAAATTCCAACAAAGAGATCGGCGCAAGCTAAATGAATGGACGTGACGTACTGCAAACACGAAGCACGCAATCTAGTTACCTCGGAGGGCTTCACAATCACACTGTTCCCCGCAGCCAATGCTGGCGCGATCTTTTTCACGGCGATGAATAAAGGATGATTGAACGGCTTCATTCCATCTGATATAAGTAGGATTACCTAACAAACCTGTCCAGCCAGCGACTTACCGTTATCTGAACAACGACACCTAGTGGTACGCGGTGCACGTAGTTTAGCAACTTGCCCTGCGTTGGTGCCACGAATCCCTGATGCGTACGCAGTAAGGCTGCATAACAGTGACTATATCCGAGTTGTTAATAAGCACAGCTGCCATGTAGCCATAGAAGGTGACAAACAGCCAGTCCGGCAAGCGACCTATCTGGGCATTCATTTCGCGGATGGCCCTTCCGGTCTGCAAGGTTTCGAGTTGGGCTATGTCAGGAACCTGGGCATCTAACAATTGTGCCAGACGGGATAGCACGTTCGATCGTGAGAGCGCAGATGCCCTGGACCAAACACCTGATTCATAAGCCCTATGAGCCGCCTTGACTGCGTCGTCGACCTCCTCGGAGGTAGGTGGCTCTACCCTAGTATATTTCCCTGAGTGATGAGTCACGCAGTGCAAGGAAGCATACGAACAAGAAAATCTCTTCATTGGTGGCTGGATTACGCACAACGAAGCTATTCGACGCAGAATGCGTTATGGTGGGAGAGCGCTGGTAGCACGTATCTGAATACCCACCGTTCGCGCTCGGAGGACATGCCAGGAGACTGAGATCCCATCGAAGTGCTATAGCGAAGCGGGGCTCTGGACGCTGGGTGGGTGTTGAGTCGAGCAACCAAAGACCGGACAAGACTCATCATGCCCGGTGCCGACTACCAGAAGGGACGTCGCAGACTCGCAGTGGATGCAACAGACGGCGCCACAGACGCGATATCGTGTTATCACGTGATTTTACGATCAGTTGGAGGTTGGAATTCTTTGCAGTGCCTTGGTCATCTGGTGGAACGCAGGAAGCCACCCTGCCATCCCCTTTCTCTCCAGCCCACCATCATAACCCTCACCCTCTTTACCTCGTCTGCACTGTTACTCCCAATTATTACTTACTTTCGCCGCTAATTCTCACAATGTCCAACCCTCCTCTCCGAAGGTCCACCCGTGCTACCTCTGTCAAACCCGAGGGACGGCCAGTCGCCAAAGCTGCACCCGCAGCAAATGGCAAACATGCCGCAGAGAAACCTAGAAGGCCTTTGGGCAGAACCACCTCTCAGACTATCAAGCGCGCTCCATCTCCGACCTCCCCTCCCCCAAAGAAACGGTCTCGGTCAGCTGCACCTCAGTCCGACACGGAAGCCACAAAAAAGACAATCTTAAGAAAAACTTCCTCTGGAAAGAGACTGGGCAGGAAGCCAACTGCAAATGGCCTCCCCGCTGTCGCAGAGGAACAGCAACAGCTCAAACCGTATTTCAATCCATTGCCTACTGCTCCGTCACCCCGGCGGCCACCGAACCAGCTCTTCGTCTGGGGTGCGGGCAATTTTGGTCAGTTTGGCATGGGACCGGATCACCTCGGGGAATTTTCTGCACCGAAAAGAAACACCTGGGTGGACCAACAGATCAGTGCAGGAACGTTCGGTCCAGATGGCGCTGGTCTAGAGGCCGTTGCAGCCGGTGGCGTGCATTCACTTTTCATTGATGAAAACGGAACTGTATGTTTCCATGCAACACTTCTTTTCTTCATTAGTGACAATTTACATCATACGACGCCAGGTCTGGTCTTGCGGCGTTAATGACGACGCTGCTCTAGGTCGCATCACCAAGGATGTTCCCGATCCCGATCAGCCTGGTTCCTTCATAGACATCGACACATTATCGGCCATACCTCACCCGATACAGACCTTGGTTGATGAAAAATTCCGTGCCGTTCGAATAGCTGCTGGTGACAGCATATCTGCTGCTGTCAGTATTGACGGCGAACTTCGGGTGTGGGGCTCCTTTAGAGTAAGCAGATATTTTTACTGCACAAACGTGTCCCATCCTGATCGTCACATGGTAGGCTGCTGAAGGCTCCCTCGGTTTCTCCTCCACCGCTCTACATGAGTTCTTACCCAGGAAAATCTTGGAGCTCAGTCATAAGCCAGGTGATACAGAGAAAGTGGTATCTGTCGCTGCTGGCAATAATCACCTGGTGGTCCTGACGACTCATGGTAATGTTTTCACCTGGGGTGCCGGTGAAGAAGGACAACTTGGTCGGAAAATAATCGACCGCCGTAAAATCCATGGCACCGTCCCAGAAAAAATAGTATTGGGCCACAGGACAACTCGAGCCGTTGTCATCGGTGCTGGTAGCTACTGCTCCTTCGCTGTCGACGAGGCCGGTGATGTCTGGGGTTGGGGTCTCAACACAATGGGTCAAACAGGCACGGGGGTTTCCGAACCCCGTTCCATGTCAAACGAAATTGGGTCCCCGAAGAGGGTCGAACCACTTTGCAAGAAGAACCTTGGCGACGTTGTTGTACAAATAGCTGGCGGGGACCATCATACTCTGTTCTTGACATCTAGCGGACGCGTTTTTGCATGCGGAAGATGTGATGGTGGGCAACTAGGCCTCAGCGAGGACAACGCCGAGTACAAATCACGTCCCAATCCAGACTTCCTTGCAGAGCCTCTGGAGATTTCCTTCGATGATCCCAGTGATCCTATCATTTTTGTTTCCTCGGGGACCCACAATAACATGGCAATCACTCGTGCTGGTGTCTTGTATGCTTGGGGTGATGAAACGCAAGGAGAGTTGGGTGTTAAGGAGGTGGAGGCCAAGACGCCAACAGTGGTTGTCCGGAGAGAAGGGTCATTTGAAGCTGTCGCAGTTGCATGTGGCGGCCAACATACCCTTGGACTATTCAGAAAAAAGGCATGACAACTGGTGTTTCCACTTTTGATCCTCTTCTGTACAAAGGCTAGGATCTCCTTATGTTCACAATATGCATGTGGCTCGCAAACACTGTTGCATGTGCATCATGAAGTTAGATAGGTCATACGTGCTCAGCATCACGCTCATAGAGAATATTACATGTGCTTTGGCTTATTTGAGAAGCGAGGATGCAGTGTTCAAACTGCTAGTCGTAAGTAGCTGCTAAACGTCCAACGATATATTGTTCTGTAGTGACCGGGGGATATTTGCTTGGGTTATTTGTGCTTATACACGTTGGTAAGGATTCGATAACGGTGTCGAAGTTCGGGTTACAAAAGAATGCGATGGATTGTCGAGCGGGCGTGATGCCTTCGGAGTGGTTAATCTTGTGCGCCGGAGGGGCAACCACCCGATGCAATGTTGACCGAAACGTATCGTTACTCCAACGAGCTAGTAAATCTCCTGCGTTGATGACGACCGTACCTGGCTATTTCCATCGGTACCAATGTCAGTCACTGCGGGCATCGGTGATAGGAAATGCATACAATAGGTGGTGCTGGTCGGAAGTGCTTGGTGTGCGGGTTCTGGACTTCCAAACCTCCAACCTAAATGGTGTGAGAAATCGTCTCAAATCGAGTACAGAAACGTACCGAATCTTGGAAAAGGAGGGTCAGGGTCCCATAATCTGTACATGTACGTGAACATCGAAAAAAGATTGATTCTCCGTGCCACAAACCTGAATGTGCACCCGCTCTGGCTTGCCCTTCTTGCGAGAGTAGTTTAGTCCGGATGGGTGGATACGACAACAGTCTCAGATTATGGTATTGCTGGTTGATCTTGTTGTCGAAGTAATCCTCCTTGAGATCCAAACCTAAAGCAATGGACTTCATAACAACCATATGTAGCTCGTGACACGTCTTTTCGGTTGTTAAGTAGTAGAAGGAGAGCAGCACATGGTAGCTTACCTGGAAGAACTGGAGCATTGTGCTCTTGAAACCAGGCAGGTCACTCTCTTTCGGCCACTTGTTCTTCCACACGGGGTCCCAGTCGCGACCAATTTCCATCGTCTCCTTCGTGTCTGGGGCCGTCTTGCGCAATGCTGCTATCTCTGCTGCATCAGACGATTGGGTGACGCGCTCTCTGCCAACTTTGACGTAACCGCGGTTCGCCCTAGGATCGTCCCAGGCGACTTGGTCCTATCCATATCAATGGTTATAGTTATATTCCCGCCTTGCGAGTATCAAGGCCCACCTTGATTTGTAACGGAAGCCCGAAGAAGTCTGCACTCTATCACAGTATCACAAAGGCCCAGTTCAAATAGGATACAAAGTATTCATACCTTCTTGTACACGTTCTCAATGGTTTCGGGTTGGATACCATGACCCGTTAGATAGATGAAACCAACATTTCTGAAGCCGTTAACTATGTCGTCTGCAACACGGCGCTTCTCAGAAAGTGAAGATGCGACTCGGAAAGCAGAGAAATCTATCAAAGGGATGCGGAAGGCTTCGTCCGAGCGAGCGTCCTGACTCCGGTTCAACTGATTTCCCGCTCGACTACAACGGCGAATGAAACTGACCTCTGTGAGTGTAGCATGCTTCCTCCGGGTTGTTACTTGTGGTAGCCCTCCGAAGAGGCACGGACGAGAGTAACCAGTCAGGAGCCGTTGCGTGAGCATGTGGTAGGTAAGTGGAACTTCGTTTGGGTGAGAGTTCAACACCCCACATAGCGGTTCCGCTAACTCGACGGTATACAGTGGTCCTGCTTGACCTGAAAAATAAGATAAACAGGGGGAAATGTTCCACATGGATTGGTACTCGATGTTCTGCCACTTTTATTCGGTATAAATTAGTGTTGTATACAGTTCATTCGGCACAGTACTAACGACCTTGTAGTACTACTACGATTTACCGACGGCCATTCTCACTGGGACACCATCCTTCAATATGTCTCCCAGACAATATCCGGCAGTACCTTTCTCATGACTAACGGTACTAGGTCAGCGGTGTACAAGGACGATGATTGAAGCGAGCCCACCTTTCCAATGTTCCAAGGCTTCAGCACGCTGCCACTCATCCAATTTGTTATTCACGTCAGTCAGTAAATACATTTCTTCAGCGTCCTTGGACCACACGTGCGGGCCCATGATTGCATCAACCGGAACTTCCCTTCGCTCTAAACTGGACAACACGTGGTAGCGCAGGTGAGAATGAAGGTAGTCATCTTCCACCGAGGGACGGAAAGTTAAAGGCGTTCGAGATATCGAACAGAAAAATACCTGATAATAGGTGGGTTGTTGTCATTGTCATCCGGAGCACAAACAACACCCACTATATTTATGAATTCGTCATGACGGTCATCCGATGTTGGATTAAGGAGGTCATGAAAAGCTCTGCATTGTCCAAATGCTTCGAGCAAAGTAGTTACCACAGCTCGTGACGACTTTGACCCAGGTCCTCCAGCGAAGTTCTGTGCGGCATATCCGCTTCAACAAAGTGGAATAACCCAATATGCAAAGTCTTACGATTGCAACCACACCGTTTGGCGTCATAACCGTCTTCAGCTCATCCCAGAATTCAATGGAGAAGAGGTGTTTTGGGAGCCCCCCTCCAGAGAAACAGTCATGGACGACAATATCAAACTTGGAGGTCGGGAAAGCCAACTGATTACCACTATATCCACGGAGCCATCCTCGAGCATCTTCCAGGAATACCTTATCATCGCCTGGGTGCTTCAGACCGAAATACTTCCTCGCAGCAGTGTAAACTGCAGGATCTATCTCTATAAGAGTGGTGGAAACTCCGTGTCGTGCGAGAGCATCAGCAACAATACCAGCTCCCACCCCACTGCAATAATGACTTAGTAAAGTAACCGAGGGCGACAAGGTACATCACCCACATGACGAGTGCATTTCCACAGTGGTCATCCCGACATTGTGGAGTGCTATTAACTAGTCGCACCGCTTCTTGTAGTACGAATGCACTATATATAGAATCACCAATCGGCGTGCCGAATCCATCAGTCTGCGGAGGGGCGTTGCCGATGGTAGCAACTCTGTCAGCAGTCCAAACACCCCCCAGAAGCGAATGGGATGCACGGAGGTAACGAAGGGAGTGCAACGCATCTGATGTACCGTCCTGGGGTACATCAAGCAGCTCTCCTACAACGATCCTCCCAGTTAGAGATTCTTCGGAAGAAAGGATGCGCAAAGGGTATTTGTCACTATGGTATGGAAACATGGAGTTGGCAGATAGAACAGGTGATCGTAAGACGGGAAACAGAAGAAAGGTGGCCGGGATGAACAGCGGGGAGTATGCTTTCAGACGGCGTAATATCTTACCGCCGTCCTGCATACCAGATGTAGGCTTAGCATTACCATTCACCAAAGTCCAGATGGCGAACGTTAACGTTCCCAATAAGAGGAACTATCAATAAGGAATATCTCTGGCCTCAGAGGGATACGCAAGCATCGAAGGAAACTTACAACATGATCACTTCGCATCACAAGGAAGACTTTCTGCGGTATTGTCGTCATGGCCCAACGTAGTCGCAAGATATTGGCTACCAAAGTTGCTAAGCCTATGCGGTGCTTGAAAATATCTGACTTGACTGGTTCAATAGTGTGCATGACTGACTTACATTGATGCGCATCATCAGAGACACGGAGAGGAATACTATGGGCGCGAGGACTAGCGTGTGGGGAGCTAGCGGTCCTGCTATCGGGTCACCATATCTAGCAGCGAAAACACTGACCCAGTATGTACTGTGCGACGCAAATTGGACCAGCGTTGCGAGATAAAGCAGTGTCTGGCCAATGGTGGGCTTCGGGAAGAGGACACCCAGCACTGTGCAGGTATGAACAACACGGTCCAGGTATTTCTCTGTTGGGATGCTCCCAAATAATGGATCTAGTGCCCTCTTGTACGCTACACTGAAGAGAGATAGGCCGAGACTGATCCCTAGAATAGAGAGTGACGCTTGCCAACTTTTCCGTGTGAGAACACTACGCGCCACACGATGCATGGCCTGCAGTTGTCGCGGACACTTCTATGGGTGCCTCTTGGTATCGTCGGGCCAATGGGAGCACGAATCGGGATGAAAACAAGGAGTTGCCACTAGGCACCTATTAGGGACACCTCGATGTCCTCAGTCAGCAGATTCCAGTTGCACGGTGAGCCGGGCGGGAGTCGTCTCACGGAAACTTCGAACGAGTAATTGTAAAGCGACGTCAGATGGGCCCAGAAGGAAGGCGTCCGCTTTGCTGCATGCAGGTCCAGTCGATACAAACATCAGCATATACTGTGTATTATGCAGTCGAGGGCCGCTGCCTTTGAAGGTTTATATATAATGTTAAGCATTCACATAAATAATTTACATCTCAAAAATATAGGTATTATTTATAACACATATAACACACAAAGGCAGATCCCTTGCAAGGCGCAGGCTCTGCGTCGAGATAGTATCTCATAGACGGGTTACTTCGAGTAGTCTGCCAACCATAGCTTCCAGTCGTTTAACCTCACGAACAGCTTCCACAGGGTCCTTGTCAATTGTGATGGCCTCGCTAAGTCCAGGGAACGTCGTTGCACCATACCCTAACGAGCCAAAATGAGCGCTGGACATCGGATGAAAGCCTCCTGCCAACACTCACCCAGCCACTTTCCTGGAGCTACCCCGAGATGTTTATACCATTCACGATCCTTGATACCCTCCTTAGATATGAAAGCCCGTTCAAATGCAATCAATCTCCTGTTGACTGCTTGCACCCGCTCAATGGCCCTGAGAAGTCTCTTCTTCGTGTGCCCGAACCTTCCAGGTTGTAGCTATTAGCGGGACGTGATTACATTAAAGTTAAAGACAAACCCAAATCCTGCGTTAGCTAGCAGTTCGACGTCTCTGGAATGACACTCCTTGCCAACGAGTCTTTTCAACTTGCAGATGGCCTTTTCTACTTTGTGGATGATTTTGCGACGATGTGAATGCTTCTTCCTCAGGAGCTTCAGAATCTTCTTAAGCCTATGCTTTGCTTCGTTCTTCTCCTTGTCAAGATTTATGCTTGCTGCTTGCAATGCACGGATAGAGTCATGAAGAGTTGAGAAGTCGATATCGAAAGATGCCTGTTTAGATAAGACCATGACCCTGACAAGGGTCATTCGTGTTTACACTGTGAGACATCAGTACGTTTACGTACTTCTGTAAGTAAGCCTCGAGTTGAAGGGAGTAGTGCGTAGTATTGAAAGGAAGAATTATATTGCCCGAGAGATGCAGGACCTGGAGACCAATGTGCTTCGCGATAGCGACCTACGCAAAAATAAACAATAATAGCAAAGTAAGAACATCCAACTCACATGCCGAGAGAAGGCAGGATCACCATACACCTCTTGCCACCGTTGCGAATCGAAGACGGAATGATAATGGTAGACAGGGTCATGTAGCGTCGAAGTAAAGCATGCATCTACACTAGGAACCTGGATAACGCTTGAACACAACGCGCAAAGATGTGTCAGCTTCCACCTACCCCAATGTATTGAAGGAACACAGTGTAGTCACTACCGGAACCTAGTGGTCTAATACCCAGATCATCAGTAGACTCCTGTTCACTCTCGTCCACAGCTAGAACTTCGTTGTCGATAACGTCACCAAAGAATGTTCCTGTATCGTCATGGGCATCCCAAAGCGTCCGCCCTTCCGAAGTGGGGTGAGGAATCTGCAGCGCAGTGTTCCTAAGAAGGTGTGCCAGTAGAGGGGACGCGGACGTTCTAAAACGTGACCCAGACACCGCTGTGTCTAACGCAATGTAAAAGACGTGCTGTCTTATCATCCGACATCGAACACACCTATGTTCACATAGGCGACGACGTGGTCCCTTACCCATTCGGTGAAGTCTTCACCCCATTCGGTGCTTCCCACGAGGCCAAACTTATGTCCAGTAAGACCAGCTAATCATCAACGGACTGTGGAACGTTACCTCCTCTCCGTCCCAGCTGGCAATGACAATGGTTCGTAATGGCTTCCAGCCTTTCTTTAGCAAATGTCCGAAGCCACGAACTGCCTCAAGTATAGAAGCTGTGCCAGACGAGGGATCGGATGCTCCAAGTACCTAGAAACTAAATTGGCATTCTTTGCTTAATGCACGGTTAACTTGCCCACCCATGCTGGAAGGGAATGCCACGATCAGCTGTGCGTAAACAGAAATCGTAGAACTTACCATCTCGATGGCCACCTAAGACAATGACCTCGCCACTAACATGTCCTGGAATCACCCCTAAGACATTCCAAATGGGGGTGACTTTTTCATCAACTGCACATCTACGTCAGTCTGTGTGACAGCAGAGAGAAAAAATGGTAAGCACCATTATTTACAAGCCGTACAGTTGGTCCTTCGATGCCATTGACCATCTGCTTCAAGAGAATCTCTGCATTCTTCCACGAAATAGGGAAGCTGGGAATGGCAGGCCTGCTTAAGCCCTCGCTTCTGACACTATCTTCGTATGAGGGGTAACCAGGGGTAGTAGGATCACCAGGATACAACGACAAATACTGGACCGAACCTCGTTGAACCGAGGTAGGATTACGCGCGGGACCATGGGGATAGCTAAGCCAGACGTCAGAGTTCAGTCAAGCTGAGTTAACAAGGTGCTTACGGTGCATATCCGTTTTGTGAAGTGACTGTACCATCGTCCCGAGGGTCTGAATAGATCAAAACGGCGGCAGCACCGAGCTCTTGAGCCCTCTTCACCTGAAACCAATTCAACATATGAAGAGCCGCGCATAACTTTCCATTGCAGACCTTGAGACCCCGGAAATTACCTCCATAACGGGCAAGTATGATCTTTCCAGTGAGATCAACGCCTTCAATAAGGTTAACGATCAAGAGGGAATCGTAAACAACGTGTTATAGTCTTAAGTTGCGTACCGGATTTAACAAGTTCATCATAGTCCCGCTTCCGCCCATACTTGGCATATACCAATTTTCCTTGAGCTTCACCGCCTCGACTAAAGCCGTGCCAAGTCGGAACAGATTTTGCATACTCGGCAGCGTATGGGTCAGCTTCATCAGAGAATTCATCAAGCTCTGCAGTCCAAATAGGGTTCCCATCAGAGTCAAGAATTTCCAGGCTTTGATTCAAAGGGGAGTTTAGCATGGGATAATAAGTATCGATCCAGGCCGTGGGCTCTGCATACGACGAAATGTTCAGAGTAGCGGAACGAGATTCGTATGATCCCGCAGAGAAGATTGGTAGGCCAGAGGAAGGTGGTGTGATGCCGAGTTCATGCTGGAGGGAAGTAAGAAAGAGTTTTGCAGTTTCAAAGTCACTGGGACTTCCGGCCATATGTGGCTTCGACGCGAATAAGCGGGAAGTCCCAAGTGCACTCTCTTCGTTGGGGATTGACCTTGGAAGGGTTGGTTCAGTGCAATCATTAGAGGTGGTTGGTGTCCCGTGATGATAGCTGCTTACAAGAATAGCTCTTCCGCTTTTCTGCCCCGCAACGGTCCCTTGTGGTCCTTTTGGATGTGTTGCATGTAGGCCCGGAGTAGACTTTGGCTTCCATGAGTTGTCCAATACCAGGGATCGCAACTTTGCGCGGCAATGTAGAACGTGCACGCAAAGAGCCCTGCGATGCTCCACCACACCCATCGCCTTTGATGGGGCGGAGCAGGTACTGGCTGCAGGACAGGCGGCGGAATGGCATCGACTGTGGCAGATTTAGTGTCACTACCAATAGCATGTAGTCTCTTCTCGTCCATGGCTCGGCGAAGTCAAGAGGATAACCCCACAGCCATTCTCCAGTGGGATCACAGCCGAAGTGTCCTATATATGAAGGTACGTTATCGCACGTGCACTGGCGTGCTAAAGCGAATTGCATATCATTCAAGACAACTACACCAATCTCGAGGCTCAAGCTATTTCATGGCATAGATCAAAACCTCGTTCGCTCCTCACGACTGCTAACAAAACCTAAAACAGTGATTCAATCCAGGCCAACTTCCAGCTTCCCGAGTACCAAACAAGTTCGCGAAGGTATATAGACCTTCAGGACCAACATATGAGTATCGATTCCGCTGTGACTAGAAAGACATCACTTACCTGCAGCCAATTCTTTCTGTCGTTCCATTCCATGGATGTCGTAACGTACTTGGCATCCAGCGAAATATTTTCGAACCCGCCAAACCGTTTCTCGTCGCTGCTGAGAAGAACAGAGTATTCACCAGCCACATCGACACCAACCCGATAGTCGGTAAACGAATTGGTCGCGTGGAAGTTGAAAATAAAGAGGAGTCCAGCTCGTTCGTAGACAATCACCTTGTCTACCTCATGTTTCAGCGAAACATATGCCTTTGTCAAGTCCGATTGAGACGGGTCAATAAAGTAACAAACTGCGCGTCTGCTTACCTGAGGGCTGGACAGCCATCCATATCTTTCTTCGAGTTGGTTCATTGCGGCATCGAAGTTGTTCAGGTATTTATATCGCAGTAGATCATCGTCGACGAGATTGAATTGGCGACGAGCGTAATGGAAAGAATTGTTGTTTCCTTCTCTGGGGAAGTCGAGCCACTATGGGAAGGGTTATCTGTGCTGGTGTATCTCATGGAAACTTGGGCCCCACCTCTGGATGTCCAAATTCATTGCCTTCAAAGTTCAGATATCCTTCTCCACCGAGCGAATGGACGAGTAGACTGCGGGAGATTAGAAAGAGTTAATGCTAAGTCGTAATTGTATCACCGGATCATCTTGTGCAACGCAAGACCTCGCGCAATTGTAGGAGTCATTTGTGTCAGGTCCGACATATTTGTATCTTGTGCATAAGAAACATGAACTGCAGTCCAGCTGTTGTCGAGGAGAGCTTACACATTTCCTTATCCATTAGCCAAAAGGCCAGAGTCTTGTCCCCCACCAAGGCCTGATCGTGGCTCTCAGCATATGCAATGCTTTTTTCACCATATCTACGGTTAGTCAGTGTATGGACTATGTTCCCCATGTCCCAGTCTTCATCGGACTTATGCTTAAGAAGCTTGATCCACATGTCGGGGATTGCCATCGCCAAGCGATAGTCGAAACCTAATCCACCTTCGCTAACAGGGACACAGAGGAGAGGCATCCCTGAGACGTCTTCAGCGATCGTCGTAACCGTTGGGTAAAGCGAGTGCAATGCATCATTGGCCTACCGAAGTGAGCATAGAAGCCTGATGAAATGTAATATACTTACTAGCATCAAGTAGACGATAGCCTCTTCATCGGCTCCTGGGCCGTAGTATTCCTCGTAGTGTCCAGAAAAGCCCGTCCCAATACCATGATGCACATACATCATGCTCGTCACGCCATCAAACCGGAAGCCGTCGAACTGGTATTTCTCCATGTAAAAGCGCAAATTGCTCAGCAAGAACCTCAAGACTTCGTGGGATCCGTAATTGAACAGTCTACTGTCCCACAATTCATGTCGGCCCTTGCTGCCCTCATGAAAATATAAGTGATCAGTGCCGTCGAAGGCGTTTAGGCCATCCAGAACGTTCTTAGATGCATGCGAATGAACAACGTCCAGAAGCACGACGATACCCATCCCGTGAGCTGTGTCAATGAGTTCTTTGAGATCCTCGGGAGTACCATATCGTGAGCTAATAGCGAAGAAACTTGTCACTTGGTAACCGAACGCTAGAGAGCGACATGTAGGAACGGTTCTGTGCATGAAAGGGGTTATGCTTACAGGCATAGTAAGGATGCTCCATGATCGCCATTAGCTGGATAGTGTTATACCCAAGCTTATGGATCCGCGGAAGGGTATTTTGCGTGAACTCTTTGTATGTTCCTACCCGGGGCTCGGGAGTTGAGATGCCAACATGGGCCTCATATATCCTCAAGGCCTGGGGCTGAGGAGGACGAGGATACTTGAACTGATAACGCTCTGCCGTAGGAGGGTTCCAGAAGTGAGACTCGTAGGTGGGAGAGAACGTGAGATCCTGCGTGACACGCTGGATCCATGCAGGCAGCCGCTCGATACGTGTGCCTGACGGCAGAATCATAGATACCTGACAGCATTGGTTCAGCTTAGATGGTGCACGCCAGGACTTATTGGGACCTATTTTACCTTCAATTTCGAATCGTGAGGTATGGCAGGTTGACCTGGGGCCTTTGGCGGTACCTCGATCTCCCAAACACCATAATCGTTCTTCGACATGGAATGAGCTACCCTGTTCCAACCATCTTCGAGACGAGTGAATTACATATACAGCGCCAAAGGAAGAGCGACTAACTGAAGTCGCCGATCAAGTTAGCCTCCGTAGCGTTGGGAGCCCATTCTCTGTACACGACGGTGCCATCGTCCTTGACCGTAAGGCCCATAACCTCGTAGCCCCTAGTAAATTTTTCATATCCTCCTTCGTGCTGGAAGATGATATCTTTCCACTGCTTGAAGCGAGCATAGCGACGCTCGAGGGCTGGCAGATAATGTGTTAAGTAGCCATCGAGCCGCAGAATACGGGCAGGATCGAAAGCTGCATCATTCGACATATTGAGACAGCGCAATGGACTCAAGGGCTGAGTAGGTGATGGCAACGGTCCAACGGATAATGGCGGAGGAGCAACGTATAATGTCCACTTTACCCGAGGATAGTCAGTGGGGCTCGGCCTCGATATAGTACATGTATGATGGGGTTACATCGACCATCTCCACCTGCTGAGATGCGGGAAGACCCACTGCATCATCCGACTTTGGTCCGACTTCTTCCAGTATCCTATCTAAGTACTAACATAGCATACCGTGTGCACATGAACCATAGGGGCGAACCGCCCCTCTGCATTCGTTATTGCATCCATCCTCGTTGCACCCCGTAGACAACGACATCTCGTGCAGATAGGGGGCCGACCGACGGGGCCACTGTTTTCCGATGGCCCTTCTGAACCTTGAGCCTTGCACTTATGCAGCTTCCCAAGAGTCTCTCCATCTCCACCAGGCAATTATAGCACTCCTGCTCGTCATATCCGGTTGGAGACACCCCTTCTGCTCCACGGTTAGTCTTCTTCCTGGTACCAGGTGGCTTTAAGCGTTTCCAGTGCAATAGCTTGGTCACTAAATAATGCAACCACTGTGGAATGTCAGGCAGTTAGCCAGAAGTACAATTCCAGTCACAACAACTGACCATAACATTTGTGAATGGCTGATAGCGGTCCCAGGCGCCTCCGTTCAAATCCCTCATCATCCTGTATACGTTGTATTGATAGTCACCTACAATTTCGTAAGAACGCAGTCACTGCCTGCCTATGAAACATAATCCATAACCTTACCTTCCCCCTCGAAAATGTCCTCGTCGAACGGTGTCCAGTATGTTTTTCCACCCTCGGAATCAGCCGCGTCCATCCTTGATAATCCCAAATCGATGATGGTCGCCTTTACACCAAACTGTGTATCATCCATGGGAAATTTGGTACATTTTGTATGTGACCTCCCGACAGGGACATTCTTAACAAGAATCTGACCCCAGTGGAGATCACGATGCTACAGAAACGTGTCAGGATGGTCATCATGTTGATCACTGCACTGACATACTTCGAAGTGTACCAGGTCCTCCACTTGCTCGAGCGCTCGAGCAACTTGCCAAAATATACCGCAAGCCTGTTGCCATCCGGACTTTGACGGATGTTTGAATGTAAACGATTCCAGGTCCGGCCCTCCATTGGGTAAAACGATGATAGCGTACACCTGATTCAAACCGAAGGAATCTGCATGCGTTATTAGTGCTACAAGTGGGAGATTCATTAAGAACCCTACCTGGACGGACACTTTCCGAACCTTTCCTCTCATTATATTCGTCCCACAGTTGCAGAAACAAAGTGGGATATTTTCCTCTCACGACATACGTCTTCAGCAATGTCACGAACCCGTCGCACAGCTCTCCAATTTCTCGCGTCACAATCATCTCTTTCAGCACATCTCTCGCATCACTTGGTGCAGGCATCTCGACCTCATCCTGGTATGTAGGTTCTTCCTCATTCCGGATAGGAATGACTTTGAGCACTACGTCTCCAATGCCGAACACCTCGGAGAACGAAGCCTCCCCTATCTTGCGGAATTCGACGTCTGCATCGGTAGCCTGCACAATAGGATCGAACGGGAATGTTTCGATGAATGCTGAAAATTCATAGGGACATGTCTGGGAACATTCGTTTAAGAGAGGCAGGAGGTAGGCTGGCTGCGGGAAACACAGGTCTTCACTTTCAGCCAAATGCGAAATGTCGAGTTGCGCAAGCTCCAAGGAGAGATCTACCTCTGTGGGTGTTGAAGGCGTCGAATATGATCTCTGGAATATGGCTCGACTGGGGCCGCGTCGTATTGGTGTTAGCTGCCGCACGTTTGCAGCAGTAAGAGGTGGAGGTATGAGTGTAGGTAGTGCTATATGTGTCGGACGTTGTATGGGAGAGCAGGGAGTCTTGTCGGGGACAATGAAAGGTATCGACGATGATCCAGTGGGGACCCTTGAGATTCTATATGGAGCAGGGGGGACGATGACCTCCACCCGCAGAGACCCTGAATTTTCATGACCCAAAAGCTGAGTACCTCGAATCGCGACACCAAACTCAGATGACACCTTAGACTCATCTGAGGAAGTCACCGCGGAGGCATCTGGATTTTGTCGCGTCTGGGATGATTTCGGCGGCGGGGACGCATTGACATTGGTGATTACGATAGGCTGTGTGGTTCTCTGTTTTCCCGAATGATACCTTCCTTGCGGCGGATAGGTAAAGTTGGCCTGCACGTCTGGATGTGACAGCCGCCGCTCTTCACTGACTGTCCTTCCTGCCTCATCCATAAGGATGATATCCACCTCCACTATGGGAGAATGTGGCTTTAAGGAGAGCCTGGGCCCAGCCTTGGTACCTGTTGGTTTCGCTTTTTTGACTGGTTTGCGAGGTATAGGACTTGAGGATATGCAATTCATGCGTACGGGTGTTAGGGGCTGACGATCTGGAGTATGTAATTTGTTTAAGGGGTGCTTCTTCTTCATAGCACCTATTGCTTTTGTCTTGGTGGGGGTTATAGTACTAGTATCATGAATGCTGGAGCGTTTTGAATTACGCTGTACTCTTGCGCGCGTGGGCGATAGAACGATGGCATTTTCTCGCTGCACCTTCTTGCGGATTGGGACACCAATCGAAGGGTCCTCACAAGGATCCTCGATTGGTTGATCTCTGTCTCTCCGCTCAGAGATGTTGATGATGCGTTGCCCGCGCCGACCATATGCGAACACTTGCTTTGTCCGTGTTCCGAGCATCGGTTGAATATCGGAATCGGGGGTATAACGTTGCGACAAAGCAATGCGGAATGTACGAAAAGGTAGATGGGACTTCGGAGATCAGCTTGAGCCTTGAACCAAGGCGTGCAACCCGCGTGTCCTTGGTTCAACTGGACGCGTCGGTCACGTGCAACTAGCAACACGTCGCGTGAGATTCGCAATTGATCGTTGGTCATGATCCTCGCGAACTCGAATGTGATCGCCGAAGGACTGCTCTTGATCAACCTCCCCGTCATTACTCCTTGCTGCTGCGTACTCATCCGCGATGGCTCTCCCACAGTCACTTCGGACCTCTGTTACCCCTCAGGAGCTGGAACTAGTCGCTTCTGAACAACTCGTTGAGATAGTCCCTCTTGTCTCGATGGAGAAGACAGCTTTCATATCGGTTCTGTTGCGCATTTCGGACGTTGGATGACCCTAGTGATTGACGCAAAGCACAGGGTGCATATGGCCCATTGCGCCCACCCAACAAATGCCGCATACCACTGTGGATGGCTGTAAACCTGAAGTTCAAGAAGAAATGCCACATCGTTCCTCCAGATTGGCTCAATGTAGGTAGGTAAGGCGGAAGAGGAAGGTAGTTCACTTTACTTCTCCTCGTTGATGCCCCCC